>JAXCGZ010013657.1:0-30000 GCA_037179515.1 Halocaridina rubra
CGTGAAAAGTATAGAGGGATTAAGCTTATGAGCCATACTATGAAGATATACGAGAGAGTAATGGACAAAAGATTGAGAGAATATACGGAAATAACGGAAGCTCAATTTGGATTTATACCAGGAAGAAGTACAACGGATGCCATCTTTGCATTGAGACAGTAATGAAAAGTACAGAGAGAAACGAAGGGATTACATCTGGTTTTTATTGACTTGGAAAAAGCTTACGATCGAGTACCAAGGGAGGAAGTGTGGAGGTGCATGCGGGAGAAGGGATTGCCAGAAAAGTATGCGAAGGTGTGCCAGGATATGTACAGGGATGTATACACACAAGCCATTAGAAATAAGAATAATGTTAATGATGAAAAAATCATTTGTAAGACTAAAAGCAGGAATACTGATTAAAAAAAGCAATAATAAAACAGTAACAATCACGAAAAATTGTAATATTAAAACTAATTGTAAAAATAGAAAAAAAATAGTGATTAAATCATTATTATTAGCAAATATGAGCAATAGTAATACTAACTACAAAATAGCAATAGAACTGCAAAAATAACAATAAATTTTTTTATTATATTACCAAAATCCCAAAATAAAAAAACAATTGCATTTATAATAGCTATTATATATTGGTAATTCAAACGTAAATAATTCAAAATTCTTACGATCGAGTACCAAGGGAGGAAGTGTGGAGGTGCATGCGGGAGAAGGGATTGCCAGAAAAGTATGTGAGGGTGTGCCAGGATATGTACAAGGATGTATACACACAAGCCATTAGAAATAAGAATAATGTTAATGATGAAAAAATCATTTGTAAGACTAAAAGCAGGAATACTGATTAAAAAAAGCAATAAGAAAACAGTAACAATCACTATAAAAATTGTAATATTAAAACTAATTGTAAAAATGAAGAAAAAATAGTGATTAAATCATTATTATTAGCAAATATGAGCAATAGCAATACTAACTACAAAATAGCAATAGCACTGCAGAAATAACAATAAAAACGATTTATTTTATTATATTACCAAAACCCCAAAATAAATAAACAATTGCATACATAATAGCTATTATACATTGGTAATTCAAACGTAAATAATTCAAAATTCTGTAATAACACAGTAATAATGAAGATAACGAAAGTATCAGCAATACAAGCAATATTAAAAATGATGGCTATATAGCAATGAAAACAAGAATTGTACGTATAAACCGCAAAGTTCTAATAATAACAAAAGAACACCCAAAATATCTACATCACCAAAAATCAAAGTTATTGCATGGTTAAAAGAAATATTAACATAGACTTCGAAAATCAGATATCCATAGAGGAACGAGAAAAAAAACTCTTTAGCCATTAGAGATAAGAATTATGTTAATGATGAAAAAAGTCATATGTGTCTAACAAGTGACTTTTTTCATCATTATCAAAAGCAGGAATACTGAAGAAAAAGAAATAATAAAGCAGTTACAATTATGAGAAAAAGATTAGTATTAAAACTAATTGTAAATATAATGATAAAAATAATGATAAAATCAATATTATCAGCAAATAAGAGCAATGGCAATATTAACTACAAAATAGCAATATAACTACAAAAATAACAATAAAAACGAAAATTGTAATAATAACATAATTGTAACAATCTCAGCAAAACACCAATTTTGAAAATTACATTTATATTAGCAAGAGTAACAATAAATACTAATATTACAAGTAATAAAGACTATTCACGCAAATGCAATTTAAAATTCCGAAATAACATAATAGTAATAAAATTAGGAACATATAAGTAATACAAGCAAAATTAAAAATATTGACCATAAAAACAATGAAATCAAGAATTGAAAATATAAAGCCCAAAGTTGAAATAGTAACAAATTAACAACAAAACTAAGTGCACCACCAATAATCTAAGATATTGCATTCTTTATAAAAAAAATTAATATAAATTTAAAAATTTTATAGCCATTAGAAATAATAATAATGTTAATGATGATAAAATCACTTGTATGAGCAAAAGCAGCAATACTGATGAAAAAAATAAAAAATAAAACATATTGTAGCAATTAAGAGTTATTTTGTAATATTAACATTAATTGTAACAATAACGAAAAAATAGTAATAATATCAACATTATTAGCAATAAAAAGGCATCACTAAGAGCAATAGTAACAATAAAGACCAAAATGGTAATATGACAAGAATAGTAACGAATAAAAACAAATGTTCATTAAATGCTCAAATGAATACAAGAACAATGATCATAGCAATTATATTTTTTTCAGAAATAGCAACGTTTAAGTGCAAAAGTCCATTAGTAAATGCAAAGTAAAGATTCATGACAAAATCAACGATCGAAATAATAAAAATAGTCAAAAGATGCACATGAATGTAAAGAAAAAATTTGAATAATAACACAAGTAGTCAATAAAAAGGACAAAAATAGCAATAATTTTAGAAAAATAACAATAATGGAAATTGTCAATAATAATATCAAATGTACCGGTAAATTTATCCTTATTAGTAAATAGAGCAATACTTTAAATGCATTTTAACTATCAGCAATAAAAGAATATAGAAAGAACCAATATTTGCTATAGCATCAATACCGATCAAATTAACAAATGAACAAAAATAGTAATAAAAAAAGGAAAATTTTAATAATAACAAAATTGTAATTATATCACCAAAACACCAACATTAAAACAATTGCATTTATATTAGCAATTATATAGTAGATATTCAAACGAAAACAATTTACAATTCTGAAATTACACAATAATAATGAAAATTACGAACATATAATCAATACAAGCAATACTAAAATTAATTACCATGATAGCAATAAAAAACAAAACAACAACAAAATATCTGCAACACAATAATCAAAGTTATTGCATGCTTTAAAGAAATACTAACATAGACTTCGAAAATTAGATATCCTTAGAGGAACGAACCATAAATCTTTAACCATAAATATTACCAATGGCTTTATTATTATTTTTTATTGTATCAGTTTTACTACTTTTGGTGTAAAAATATGATTTTGTCACCATTAATGTTATTCTTATTTCTAATTACTAGAGAGTTATTTTGAATTCCTAAATTTATTTTTAATTGGTAGATAATATTTCTTTCTCTGTATATAATGCAATTGTTTAGAGTATTGATGTTTGAGCCATATTTCCTATTATTACAACTTTAATGATACTATTACTGTTTAATCATTATTTTTACATTTAGTGCAATTATTACAATTGTGCTCATACTTGTTATTATTGGTTTTATTATTTTTTGTCAATATTGCTGTTTTTGCTGGCATAAGTGATATTTTCATCATTAACATTATTCTTATTTCTAATGGCTAAAGAATTTTTAATTCCCTTCCCCTATGTAATATTAATTTTTGTTGTTAAAGTCAATATTTATTCTTAAGTTTAGTAGACTATGTTGCTATTTCTGTAAACAATATAATTGCTATGATTATTGCCATTGTAGTCATTTCTGTTTTTATTCCAAATTTGTTCTTGCTCGTTACTATTTTTCTTGTATTACAATTTTGGTCGTTATTGCTACTATTGCTCTTCGTGATATTTGTGATGCCGTTTTATTGCTAATAATGTTGATATTATTACTATTTTTTCATTATTATTACAATTAGTGCTATTATTACAAAATAACTTAATTTTTACAAAAGGTTGTATTTTTTATTTTTAATCAGTATTGCTGCTTTTGCTCATACAAGTGATTTTATCATCATTAACATTATTATTATTTCTAATGGCTAAAGAGTTTTTGTTCGAATTTCTCTTTGGATAACTAATATTTGAAAGTCATGTTAATTTTTTCTATAAAGAATGCAATATCCTTGATTATTGGTTTTGCAGTTATTTTTGTTCATATTATTTATTTCAACTTTGGGCTTTATATTTACGATTCTTCATTTCCTTGTTTTTATGGTCAATATTTTTAATTTTGCTTGTATTACTGATATGTTCTTTTTTCATTACTATTTTGTTATTTCTGAATTTTAAATTGCTGTCGCTTGAATTGTCTATATTGCTATTAATATCAGTAGTAATTGTTACTCATGCTAATATAAAGACAATTTTTTTAATATTGGTGTTTTAGTGAGATTCTTACAATTATGTTATTATTGCAATTTTCGATTTTATTATTTTTGTAGTTCTATTGCTATTTTGTAGTTATTGTTATTGCTTCTATTTGCTAATAATACTGATTTGTTATTTTTACAATTAGTTTTAATATTATGATTTTTCTCAGAATTGATACGGTTTTAATATTGCTTTTTTAATCAGTATTCCTGATTTTGGTCTAACAAGTGATTTTTTCATCGTTAACATTATTCTTTTTTCTAATAATTAAAGAATATTGATTATTGATGTTTGAGCCAATTTTGCTATTATTGCAACTTTATTGATATTATTACAGTTTAATCATTATTGTTACATTTACTGTAATTATTACAATTTTGCTCATAATTGTTACTGCTTTAATTTTTTTAATCAATATAGCTGTTTTTGCTACCATAAGTGATATTTTCATAAGTAAGATTATTCTTATTTCTAATGGCTATAGAATTTTTGTTTGACTTCCCCTATGTAACAATAATTTTGTAGTAAAAGTCAATATCTATTCTTAAGTTTAGTGTACAATGTTGCTATTTCTGTAAAAAATGTAATTGCTATGATTATTGTTATTGTAGTCATTTGAGTATTTATTGCAAATTTGTTATTATTCGTTACTATTCTTGTTTTATTACCATTTTGCTCGTTATTGTTACTATTGTTCTTAGTGATGCCTTTTTATTGCTAATAATGTTGATATTAGAACTATTTTTCTTTTATTGTTACAATTAATGTTATTTTCACAAAACCTAATTGTTATCATATGCTTTATTTTTGCTTGTTCTATTGCTACTTTTGCTCATACAAGTGATTTTATCATCATTAACATTATTCTTATTTCTAATGGCTAAAGAGCTTTGTTCGAATTACTCTTTAAATAAATATTTTTTGGTTTACGTTGATTTTTCTATAAAGATTGCAATATCTTTGATTATTGGTGTTGCTGTTTTTTTTATTTTGTTATTATTTGAACTTTGGGATTTATAATTACAATTCTTCATTTCACAGTTTTTATAATCAATATTTTTAATGTTGCTTGTATTACTAATGTTCTTATTTTCATTACTATTTTGTTATTTCTGAATTTTTAATTACCTTCGCTTGAATTGTCTTTATTGCTATTAATATTAGTAGTTATTGTTACTCTTGCTAATATAAATGCAATTTTTTTAATATTGGTGTTTTGATGAGTGTTACAATTATGTTATTTTTGCAATTTTCGTTTTTATTGTTATTTTTGTAGTTCTATTGCTGTTTTGTGGGTATTATTGCTATTGCACCTATTTGCTAATAATACTGATGTTATCACTATTGTTTTTTATTATTTAAACAATTAGTATATATATTACATTTTTACATTATTGCTCTATTTTCTACTAAGCAAAAAAATTGCAGTTTGAATTGCTTTTTTGATTAGTATTTCTGCTGTTGGTTTGAACAAGTGATTATTTCATCATTAACATTATTCTTATTTCTAATGGCCAAAGAGTTTTTGTGCGTTCCTCTATGGATATTTGATTTGCGAAGTTTATTGTTAATATTTCTTTAAAGCATGCAGTAACTTTGATTTTTGTTGTTCCAGATGTTTTGGTTGTTGTTTTGTTATTATTACATCTTTGTGGTTTATAGATACAATTCTTGTTTTAATTGCTATTATATCCATTATTTTAATATTGCTTGTATTACTGATGTTCTCAATTTTCATTACGATTGTTTTATTTCAGAATTATAAATAATTCTCGTTTGAATTGCCATTATATAATTGCTAATATAAATGCAAATTTGGTGTTTGGTGATAAAGTTACAATTTTGTCATTATTACAATTTTCGTTTGCTTTATTATTATTTTTGTTCATTTCTTAATTTGCTCGGTATTGTTACTATAGCAACCTTATTGGTTCTTTCAATATTCTTTTATTGCTGATAGTTAAACTGTATTTTAAGCATTGCTCTATTGACTACTAAAAAAAAAACTTTATTTCCATTTCAATTCCATGGATATTCGTCAGCCTAGGAACGCCCCAACCCCCCACTGTGGAGTCCAACCACAGCAGTTCCTGTCGGTAAACAGCTTAAACTGTCTGTCTTGAACGGGAACCGATCTTTCGACCTCGTGAATTCGAACCAGCGCGTTACCACTGTATTAGCCAGCATAAAATTTACCGGTACAATTGATATTATTATTGACATTTTTTCATTATTGCCATTTTTCTACAATTGTTGCTATTTTTGTCATTTTTATAGACTACTTGTGTTACTATTAAAATTCTTTCTTTATATTCATGGGGACCTTTTGGCAATATTTATTATTTCTTTATTAGTAATGTTGTCATCGCATCTTTTTATTTATTTGCATGTTCTGCAGATGTTCTTTATATTTTATTTGTAAATTTTATTATTTTTCATTCATTATTGCAATTGTGCACATAAATATTACCAATGGCTTTAATTATTGCTTTCATTTTATCACTAATACTACTTTGATGTTGCAAATGATTTTTTCATCATTAATGTTATTCTTATTTCTAATGTCTGTAGAGTTTTGTTTGAATTACTAAATTTATTTTAAATTTGTAGATAATTTTACTATCTCTGTATATAATGCTACAGTTTTAATTATTGATGCTTGAGTCATTTTTGCTAATATAACAACTTTAATGACATTATTACTGTTTAATCATTATTGTCACATTTAGCATAATTATTAAAATTTTGCTCATAATTGTAACTATTGGTTTTATTATTTTTTTTCAATATAGCTGTTTTTGCTGGCATATGTGATATTTTCATCATTAACATTATTTTTATTTCTAATATCTAAAGACATTTTGTTTGACTTCTCTTATGTAATGTTAATTTTTGTAGTTAAGGTCAATATATATTCTTAAGTTTAGTAGACAATGTTGCTATTTCTGTAAAAAAAATGCAATTGCTATGATTATTGTTATTGCAGTTATTTGAGTATTTATTGCAAATTTGTTCTTGTTCGTTACTATTCTTGTTTTATTACCATTTTGGTCGTTATTGTTGCTATTGCTCTTAGTGATGCCTTTTTATTGCTAATAATGTTGATATTATTACTATTTTTTCATTATTGTTACAATTAGTGTTTTTAGTACAAACTAAATAAATTGTTACAATAAGGTTTTTTTTAATCATTATTGCTGCTTTTGCTCATGCAAATGATTTTATCATCAATAACATTATTCCTATTTCTAATGGCTAAAGAGTTTTTGTTCAAATTACACTTTGGATAACTAATTTTTGAAGTGTATGTTAATTTTTCTATTAAAGAATGCAATATCTTTGATTATTGGTGTTGCAATTATTTTTGTTGTTATTTTTTCAACTTTGGGATTTATAGGTAAATTTTTTAATTTTATTGTTTTCATGGCCATAATTTTCAATTTTGCTTGTATTACTGATATGTTCTTGTTTTCATTACTATTTTGTCATTTCTGAATTTTAAATTGCTTTCGCTTGAATTGTCTTTATTATTAATAATATTAGTAGTTATTGTTACTCTTGCTAATATAAATGCAATTTTTTTTAATATTGGTGTTTTGGTGAGATTATTACAATTATTACAATTTTTGTTTTTATTTTGTTATTTATGCAGTTCTATTGCTAATATTTGCTAATAATATTGATGTTATCACTATTTTTTCCTTATTTTTTCAATTTTTATCATAATTTATCTGCTTTATTATTGCTTTTTGATCAGTAATCCTGCTTTTGGTTTAACAAGTGATTTTTTCACTTGTTTTTTCATCGAATGGCTAGAGTTTTTGTCCATTCCTCTATGGATATCTGATTTTCGAAGTGTGTTAATATTTCTTTAAAGCATGCAATAACTTTGACTATTTGTGTTCCAGATATTTTCGTTGCTGTTTTGCTATTATTACCAATTTTGGGGTTTATAGGTACAATTCTTGTTTTATTTCCTATTATGGCTATTATTTTTAATATTGTTCGTAATTTTTTATTACTATTGTGTTTTTTCAGAATTTTAATTTTTTTCGTTTAAATTGCCATTATATAATTACTACTAATATAAATGCAATTGTTGTTAATTTTGTTTTGGTGATATAGTTACAATTTTGTTATTATTACTATTTTCGTTTGTTTAATTAATATTTTTGTTCATTTGTTAATTTGTTTGGTATTGTTACTATAGCAACCTTTTTGGTTTCTTCAATATTCTTTGTTAGTGCTGATAGTTAAAATGTATTTTAAGTACCGCTCTATTTACTAGTAAGTATAAAATTTACCGCAAAATTGATATTATCATTGACATTTTCCATTATTGCTATTTTTATAAAATTATTGATATTTTGTCATTTTTATATACTACTTGTGTCATTATTCAAATTCTTTTTTTTATATTTATGGGCACTTTTGGCAATATTAATAGTTTCTTTTGTGATTGATGGTTTCATTGAATCTTTTTGCAGATGTTTTTGAATTTTTTTTTGTAATTTTTATTTTTAATTTATCATTGCAATTTTTGCACATAAATATTACCAATTGCTGTATTATTGCTTTATTTATTATTTTATTATTGTTACAAATGATTTTTTCACCATTAATGTTATTCTTATGTCTAATGCCTAGAAAGTTTTGCTTGAATTCCTATATTTATTTTTAATTAGCAATAATAATTACAGAATAGCAATAGAACAAAAAAAAATGCAATAAAAATAATAATAACATAATTGTAACAATCTCACCAATAAAAAATGAATTTATATTAGCAAGAGCAACAATAACTATCAATTTTAATAGTAATGAAGACAATTCAAGCGAAAGCAATTTAAAATTCAGAAATAACAAAGTAGTAATGAAAATAAGAACATGTCAGTAATACAAACAAAATTAAAAATATTGACCATGAAAACAGAAGTTGAAGTAATAACAAAATAGCAACAAAAATTGCAACAAAAATAATCAAAGCATTCTTCATAGAAAACAGCATAAACTTAAAAAATTAATTCAAAGAGTAATTCAAACAAAAGCTCTTTAGCCATTACAAATAAGAATAATGTTAATGATGATAAATTCACTTTTATGAGTAAAAACAGCATAACTGATAAAAAAAGCAAAAATAAAGCATATTGTAACCATTAAGAGTTATTTTGTATTAATAAGATATTACAGTAATATTCTTTTTTAGGAAAGCATTATTAGTTCAATTATATATAAATTTATGTTACTTTTAGATTGTATAAGAATAACCCTTGTACAAAAATGTAAATAAATGTTTGTTTGTTAGTTCTGCAGATGTTTTTGATATCTTTTTTTTATATTTTATTATTTTTCATCTATTAATGCAATTTTGCGCATAAATATTACCAAAGGCCTCATTATTCTTTTATTTTATAAGTATTACTATTTTTGGTCTTACAAATGATTATTTCAACATTAATGTTATTCAAATTTCTAATGCCTAGAGAGTTTTGTTTGAATTCCTATGTTTATTTTTAATAGGTAGATAATTTTACTATCTCTGTATATAATGCAAGTTTTTGATTATTGATGTTTAAGCCATTTTTGCTATTATTACAAACTTAATGACATTATTACTGTTTAATCATTATTGTTACATTTAGTGTAATTATTACAATTTTGCTCATAATTGTTACTATTGGTTCTATTTTTTCTTTTATCAATATAGATTTTTTTGCTGTACTAAGCCTGCTGGTTAGTCCAGTGGTAACGCGTTGGCTACGCATTCACGAGGTCGAAAGATCGGTTCCCGTCCAAGACCGAGAGTTTAAGCTGTTTACTGGCAGGAACTGCTGTGGTTGGACACCTCAGTTTGGGGATAGGGCTTGCCCTGGCTGACGAATACCCATTGCATTGAAATGGAAATAAAGTTTGTTTTTATTTCTAATGGCTAAAGAATTTTAGTTTGACTTACCCTATGTGATATTAATTTTTGTAGTGAAAGTCAATATTTTTTCTTCAGTTTTGAAGATAATGTTGTTATTTCTGTAAAAAAAATGTAATTGGTATGATTATTGTTATTGTAGTCATTTGAGTAATTATTGCAAATATGTTCTTATAATAATTGTTTTATAATAATTTTGGTCGTTATTGTTACTATTGCGCTTAGTGATTTTTTTTATTGCTAATAATGTTGATATTACTATGCTTTTTTTTCATTATTAACGAATAAAAAAATTGCAATAAATACTAAAATAAGTACAATAACAATAATCATGGCAATTGCAATTTTTGCAAAAATAGCAACATAATCTACTATGCTTAAAAATAAATATTGACTTTCACTACAAAAATTAACATTACGTAAGAGGAAGTTAAAAAAAATCTTTAGCCATTAGAAATAAGAATAATTTTAATGATGACAATATCACTTATGCCAGCAAAACAGCTATATTGATAAGAAAATAATAAAACCTACAAAAACAATTATGAGCAAAATTTTAATAATTACACTAAGTGTAACAATAATGATTAAAAAGTAATGATGTCATTAACGTTGTAATAATGGTAAATATTGCCCAAACATCAATAATCAAAACTATTGCATCATATACAGAGGGAGTAAAATTATCTACCAATTAAAAATAAATATAGGAATTCAAACAAAACTCTCTACGCATTTGAAATTAGAATAACATTAATGGTGAGAAAAATCATTTGTAACAAGAAAAGTAGTAATACTGATAAAAAAAAAAGTAATAAAGCCAATGGTAATATTTAAGTGCAATATTGCAATAATAAATGAGAACTAATAGAATTTGCAAAAAAAAATATTAAAAACATATGCAGAACATGCAAATAAGTCAAAAGATGCGATGACAATATCAGTAATAAAAGAAATAATAAATATTGCCAAAAAGTGCCCATGATTACAAAGAAAGAATTTGAATAATAATGTTAGTCTATAATAATGACAAAAATAGCAATAATTTTAGAAAAATATCGATAATGGAAAAATGTCAATCGGTATAGTAACTATACCAATAAAATTAACAAATGTTCAAAGATAGTAACAAAACAAACGAAAATTGTAGTAATAACAAAATTGTAAATGTCACCAAAACACCAAAATTAAAAACAATTGCATTTATATTAGCAATTATATAATGGCAATTCAAACTAAAATAATTTCAAATTATTAAATCATGCAATAATAATGAAAATTCCGAACATATCAGTAATACAGCAATATTATAAATAATGATAATAATAGCAATGAAAATGACAATTGTACATATAAACCCAAAAGTTGTAATAATAACAAAACAACAACCAAAATATCTGGCACACAATAATCAAATTTATTGCATGCTTTCAATAAATATTAACATAGAATTCGATTATAAGATATCCATAGAGGAACGAACAAAAACTCTTTAGCCATTAGAAATAAGAATTATGTTAATGATGAAAAAAATCACTTGTTAGACCAAAATCAGGAATACTGATCAAAAAAGGATTAATAAAACAGTAACAATTATGAAAATAATTGTTATATTAAAACTAAATGTAAAGCATCAATATCAATATTATTAGCAAATTAGAGCAACAGCAAAATTAACTACAAAATAGCAATAGACCTAAAAAATTACCAATAAAAACGAAATTTTTAATACTAACATAATTGTAGCAATCTCACCAAAACACCGATATTAAAAAATTGCATTTATAATAGGAAGAGTTACAATAAACACAATTATTAATGGTAAAAAAGACAATTCAAGTAACAAGCAAAATAAAAAAATATTGACCATAAAAAAATGAAATCAAGAATTGAAACTAAAAAGAACAAATTTGAAATAATAACAAAAACAAAAATAACTGCAACACCAATAATCAAATATATAGCATTCGAACACAAACTCATTAACCATTACATATTTGTATGAACAAAAGCAGCAATACTGATAAAAAAGCAGGACTAAAACATACTGTTACCGTTGTTATTTTGTAATAGGTATATTGATGAAAAAAATAATAATAAAACCAACAGTAGCAATTATGAGCAAAATTTTAATAATTACACTAAATGTAACAATGATGATTAAATAGTAATAATGTCATTAAAGTTGCAATAATAGGAAGAATAGCTCAAACATCAATAATCAATACAATTGCATTATATACAGAGGTAGAAAAATTATCTACCAATTAAAAATAAATATAGGAATTAAAAAAAAATTGTCTAGGCATTAAAAATAAAAATAACATTAATGTTGAAAAAATCATTTGTAACACCAAAAGTAGTAATACTGATAAAATAAAAACAATAATAAAGCAATTAGTAATATTTATGTGCAAAATTGCATTAATAAATAAAGAATAATAAAATTTACAAAAATATATCAAAAACATCCGATGACAACATCAATAATAAAAGAAATAATAAATATTGCCAAAAGGTGCCCATGAATATAATGAAAGAATTTGAAGAATAACACAAGTAGTCTATAAAAATGGCAAAAATAGCAATAGTCTTAGTAGTAAACAGAGCAATACTTAATATACGTTTTAAGTCTCAGCAATAAAGAATATTGAAAGAACCAATAAAATTGCTATAGTAACAATACCGATCAAATTAACAAATGAACAAAAATAGTAATAAAACAAACGAAAATTTTAATTATAACAAAATTGTAACTATATCACGAAAATCCCAAAATTGTAAACAATTGCATTTATATTAGCAATTATAAAATCGCATATCAAACGAAAATATATATAATTTTATAATTTTATAATTATAATTTATAATTTATAAATTATAATTTTAAAACTAATTGTAAAAATAATGAAAAATATGTGATAATATAAATATCATTAGCAAATAGGAGCAATAGCAATAATAACTACAAATTAGTAATAGAACAACAAAAATAGTAAGAAAAACGAAAATTGTAATAATAATATATTTGTAACAATCTCACCAAACCACCAATATTAACAAAATTGCATTTATATTGGCAAGAGCAACAATAAATACTAATATTAATAGCAATAAAGACAGTATAGTAATTAAAATAAGAACATATCAGTAATACAAGCAAACTTAAAAATATTGACCATAAAAACAATGAACTCAAAAATTGTAACTATGAAGCCCTAAGTTGAAAAATAACAAAAAAAAAAAAAAAATAACTGCAACTCCAATATCAAAGCAATTGTAATATTTATGGAAAAAGAAACCTAAACTTCAAAAATTAGTAATCCATAGAGTAATTCGAACAGTAACTCTTTAGCCATTAGAAACAGTAATAATGTTAATGATAATAAAATCACTTGTATGAGCAAAAACAGCCAAACTGAAAAAAGCAAAAGTAAATCATATTGTAACAATTAAGAGGTAGTTAGTAATATTAACACTAATTGTAACCATAAAATAATAGTAATATTATCAACAAAATTATTGCTAGTTTTGTCATTTTTATAGACTACTTGCGTTATTGTTCAAATTCGTTCTTTATATTCATGGGCGCTTCCTGGCAATATTTATTTTTTCTTTTATGAGATGTTGTCATCGCACTTTTGACTTATTTGCATGTTCTGCAAATGTTTTTTACATTTTTTGTAATTTCTATTATTTTTCAATGTCTATTATTTTTCAATGGCTCTTTTATTCTTTTTATTTTATCAGTATTACTACTTTTGGTGTTACAAAATGATTTTTTTCACCATTAATGTTATTCATATTTCTAATGCCTAGAAAGGTTTGTTTGAATTCCTATTTTTATTTTTAATTCGTAGATAATTTTACGATCTCTGTAGCAATAGGATTGATTATTGAAAATTGAACCATTTTTGCTATTATTGCAACTTTAATGACAATAATGTTTAAACATTATTGTTACATATAGTATAATTATTACAATTTTGCTCATAATTGTTACTATTAGTAATACAGCTGTTTTTGCTTGCATAAGTGATATTTTCATCATTAACATTATTCTTATTTCTAATGGTTAAAGAATTTTTGTTTGACTTCCCCTATGTAATATTAATTTTTGCAATGAAAGTCAATATTTATTCTTAATTTTCGTAAAAAAATTTGCAATTTCTTTAAAGAAATTTTAATTATGATTTTTGTCATTGTAGTCATTTGAGCATTTATTGCAAATTTGTTATTATTCTTGTTATATTGCCATTTTGGTCGTTATTGTTAGTATTGATCTTAGTGATGCTTTTTTATTGCTAATAATGTAAATATTATTACTATTTTTTCATTACTGTTACAATTAGTGTTATTACAAAATAACAATTTTTACAATGTTTAATTTTTTGCTTTTTTGAGGAGTATTGCTGCTTTTGCACATGCAAAACATTATTCTTATTTCTGAGGGCTAAATAGTTTTTGTTCGACTTACTCGTTGGATAACTAATTTTTGAAGTTTATGTTAATTTTTCTATAAAGAATGCAAAATCTTAGGTTATTGGTGTTGCGCTTAATTTAGTTTTTTTTTTATTTTTTCAACTTTGGGCTTTATAGTTATTTTTGCTTGTATTACTGATATGTTCTTATTTTCATTACTATTTTCTTATTTCTGAATTTTAAATTGCTTTCACTTGAATTGTCTTTATTACTATTAATATTAGTAGTTATTGTTACTCTTGCTAATATAAATGCAATTTTTTTTAATTTTGGTGTTTTTTTTGAGATTGTTACAATTCTGTTATTACAATTTTCGTTTTTATTGCTTTTTTGTAGTTTTATTGTTATTTTGTGGTTATTATTGCTATTGCTCCTATTTGCTAATAATATTGATTTTATCACTATATTTTCATTATTTTTACAATTAGTATTTATATTGCAAGTTTTCTTATAATTGTCATTGTTTTATTATTGCTTTTTTGATAAGTATTCTTGCTTTTGGTCTAACAAATGATTTTTTCATCATTAACTTTGTTCTTATTTCTATTGGCTAGAGAGATTTTGTTCATTCCTTTATGGATATCTGATATTCGAAGTCTATGTTAATATTTCTTTAAAGCATGCAATAATTTTGATAATTGGTGTTGCAGATTTTGGTTGTTATTTTCTTATTATTATAACTTTGTGGTTTATAGGAACAAATCGTGTTTTCATTGCTATATGGCCATTTATTTTAATATTGCTTGTATTACTAATGCGTTTGTATTTTTAAATGCTATTTTATTTTTTCAGAATTTTAAATTGTTTTCGTTTGAATTGCCATGTTGATCATATTACTATTTTTTTCATTATTGTTCGAATTACTCTTTGAATAACTAATTTGTGAATCTTATGTTAATTTTGCAATTTGCTATATTTTTTATCATTGGTGTTGCAGTTATTTTTGTTGTTATTTTGTTATTATTTTAAATTTGGGCTTTATAGTTAAATTCTTTTAATTTTGTTTATATTACTGATATGTTTATATTTACATTACTATTTTGTTATTTCTGAGTTTTACATTGCTTTTGCTAGAATTGTCTGTATTACTATTAATATTGGTATTTATTGTTTTTCTTGCTATTATAAATGCAATTTTTTTAATATTGGTGTTTTGGTGAGATTATTACAATTGTTATTATTACAATTTTCATTTTTATTGTTTTTCTTGTAGTTCTATTGATATTTTGTAGTTATTATTCTATTGCTCCTGTTTGCTAATAATATTGATATTATCACCATTTTTTTCATTATTTTTACAATTAGTTTTAATATTAAAATTTTTCTCATAATTGTTACTGTTATATTATTATTATTTTGATCAGTATTTCTGCATTTGGTCTAACAAGTGATTTTTTCGTCATTAATATACTTATTTCTAATGGCTAAAGAGTTTTTGTTCGTTTCTGTATGGATATCTGATTTTCGAAGTCTATGTTAATATTTCTTTAAAGCATGCAATAACATTGATTATTGGTGTTTCAGAAATTTTGGTTGTTGTTTTGTTATTATTACAACTTTGTGGTTTATAGGTACAAATTTTTTTTTCATTGCCATTATGGCCATTATTTTTAATATTGCTTGTATTACTGATATATCAGTCATTTTTATTACTCGTGTGTTATTTCAAAATTTTAAATTGTTTTCGTTTGAATTGCCATTATATAATTGCTAATAAAAATGCAATTGTTTTTATATTTGGTGTTTTGGTAATATAGTTACAATTTTGTTATGATTACAATTTTCGTTTGTATTATTACTATTTTTGTTCATTTGGTAAATTGATCAGTATTGGTTCTTTCAATATTTATTTATTACTGATAGTTAAAATGTATTTTAAGTATTGCTCTATATACTACTAAGAATAAAATTTACCTGTACAATTGATATTATTATTGACATTTTTCCATTATCGTTATTTTTCTAAATTTTTTGCTTTTTTTCATTTCTATAGACTATCTGTGTTATTATTCAAATTATTTCTTTATATTCATTAGCATATTTTGGCAATACTTATTATTTATTTTATTAGTAATGTTGTCATCGCATCTTTTGCCTTATTTACATGTTCTGCAGATGTTTTTTATATTTTTTTTTGTAAATTCTATTATTTTTCATTTATAATTGCAAATTTGCTCATAAATATTACAAATGGCATTATTATTTTTTTTTTTATCAGTATTTCTACTTTTGGTGCTGCGAATGATTTATTCACCATTAATATTATTCTTATCTCTACTGCCTAGAGAGGTTTGTCTCAATTCCTATATTTATTTTTAATTTGTAGATAATTTTACTATCTCTGTATATAATGCAAGAGTTTTGATTATTGATGTTTGAGCCATGTTTGCTATCATTACAACTTTAATGACATTATTACTGTTTTATCATTGTTGTTGCATTTAGTATAATTATTAAAATTTTGCTCTTAATTGTTACTATTGGTTTTATTATTTTTTTTTATTAATATAGCAGTTTTTGTTGGCATAAGTGATATTTTCATCATTAACATTATTCTTATTACGAAAGGCGAAATTTTTTTGTTTGACTTCCCGTATGTAATATTACTTTTTATAGTGAAAGTCAATATTTATTATTAAGTTTAGTAGATAATGTTGCTATTTCTGTAAAAAAAAATTATTGCTATGATTATTGTTATTGTATTCATTTGAGTATTTATTGCAAATTTCTTCTTAGTCGTTATTATTCTTGTTTTTTTACCATTTTGGTCGGTATTGTTACTATTGTTCTCAGTGATGCTCTTTTATTGCTAATAATGTTGATATTATTACTATTTTTAGCAATGTTGTAATTAGTGTTGTTATTACAAAATAATTCTTAATTGACACAACGCTTTATTTTTGCTTTTTTGATCACTTTTGCCGATTTTGCTCATACAAGTGATTTTATCATCATTAACATTGACTTTATTTCTAATGGCTAAAGAGTTCTTCCTCGAATTACTCTTTAAATAACAATTTTTTTAAGTTTATGTTAATTTTTTTTATTTGTGTTTCAGTTATATTTGTTGTTATTTTGTTATTATTTTAACTTTGGGCTTTATAGTTACAATTCTTGATTTCATTGTTTTTATGGTCAATATTTTTTTTGTTTATATTACTATGTTCATATTTACATTACAATTTTATTTCTAAATTTTACATTGCTTATGCCTGATTTGCCTTTATTATTATTAATATTAGTAGTTATAAGCATTTGTTCTAATATTGGTGTTTTGGTGAGATTGTTACAATTATGTTATTATTAAAATGTTCGTTTCATTGTTATTTTTTCAGTTCTATTGCTATTTTGTAGTTATTACTGCTATTGCTCCTATTTGTTGATGATATTGATTTTATCACTATTTTTCATTATTTTAACAATTAGTGTTAATATTATAATTTTTCTCATAATTGTTACTGTTTTATTAGTGCTTTTTTGATCAGTATTCCTGCTTCTGGTCTAACAAGTGATTTTTTCATCATTAACATTATTCTTATATCTAATGGATAAAGAGTTTTTTGTTCGTTCTCATGAATATCTGATTTTCGGTCTATGTTAAAATTTCTTTAAAGCATGCAATAACTTTGCTTATTGGTGTTGCAGATATTTTGGTTGTTATTTTGTTATTATTACAACTTTGTGGCTTATAAGTACAAATTTTGTTTTCATTGCTATTATGGCCATTATTTTTAATATTGCTTTTATTACTGATATGTTTGTAATTTTCATTACTATTGTGTTATTTCAAAATTTTAAATTGTTTTCGTTTGAATTGCCAAATTGCCATTATATAATTGCTAATAAAAATGCAATTGTTTTTAAATTTGGGGTTTTGGTGATATAATTACAATTTGTTATTATTACCATTTTCGTTTGTTTTAATTACTATTTTTGTTCATTTGTTAATTTGATTGGTGTTATTACTATAGATAGCTTATTGGTTCTTTCAATACTCTTTTATTGCTGATAGTTATAATGTATTTTAAGTATTGCTCTATTTACTACCAAGCATATAATTTGCAGGTACAATTAATATTGTTATTGACATTTTTCTATGACTGCTATTTTTCTAAAATTATTGCTATTTTGGTCATTTTTATATATTACTTGTGTTATTATTCAAATTCTTTCTTTATAATCATGGACACTTTTTAGCAATATTTATTATTTAATTTATTAGTGATATGGTCATCGCATATTTTGACTTATTTGCATATTCTGTAGTATAGTTGTTGATATTTTTTCTTTTGTAGATTCTATTATTTTTAGTCTATTATTGAAATTTTGAACATAAATGAAACCTATTTTTTTAATTATTGTTTTTGTTTTATCAGTATTAGTATTTCAGGTGTTACAAATGATTTTTCACCATTAATGTTTATCATATTTCTAATGCCTAGAGAATTTTGTTTGAATTCCTATATGTATTTTTAAATCGTAGATAATTTTACTATCTGTATATTATGCAAAAGTTTTGATATTTGATGTTTTAGCCATTTTTGCTATTATTACAACTTTAATGACATTATTACAGTTTAATCAGTTTAATCATTTTTGTAATTTAATCATTTAGTGTAATTATTACAATTTTGCTCATAATTGTAACTAATGGTTTTATTATTGTTAATTTTTTTTTATTAATATAGGTGTTTTTGCTGGTGATATTTTTATCATTAACATTATTCTTATATCTAATGGCTAATGAATTTTTGTTTAAATTCCCTTATGTAATATTAATTTTTTTAGTGAAATTCAATATTTAATCTTAACATTAGTATATAATGTTAATCATTCTGTAAAAAATGTAATTGCTATGATATTGTTATTGTAGTCATTTGAGTATTTATTGCAAATTGGTTCTTATTCGTCAATATTCTTTTTGTATTACCACTTTGGTCGTTTTTGTTACTATTGCTCTTAGTGATGCCTTTTTATTGCTAATAATGTTGATATTATTACTATTTTTTCATTATTGTTACAATTAGTGTTATTATTACAAAATAACTCTTAATTGTTACAGTATGTTTTATTTTTGCTTTTTTGATCAGTATTGCTGCTTTTTCTCATTATTTCTAATGGCTAAAGAGTTTTTGTTCGAATTACTCTTTGGATAACTAATTTTTGAGGTTTATGTTAATATTTCTAGAAAGAATGCAATATCTTTGATTATTCGTGTTGCAGTTATTTTTGTTGTTATTTTGTTATTATTCCAACTTTGGGCTTTATAGTTACAATTCTTGATTTCATTGTTTATATGGTCAATAATTTTAATTTTGCTTGTATTACTGATATGTTCTTATTTTCATTACTGTTTTCTTATTTCTGTGTTTTAAATTGCTTGCGCTTGAATTTCTTTATAATATAAGAAGTTATTGTTATTCTTGCTACTAAAAATTTAATTTTTAAATATTGGTGTTTTGTTGAGATTGTTACAATTATATTATTATTACAATGTTCTTTTTTATTGTTATTTTGTAGTTCTATTGCTATTTTGTAGTTATTATTGCTATTGCTCCTATTTGCTAATAATATTGATTTTATCACTATTTTATCATTATTTTTACAATTAGTTTTAATAATACAATTTTTTTCATAATTGTTGGTTTTATTATTGCCTTTTTGATCAGTATTTCTGCTTTTGGTCTAACAGGTGATTTTTTAATCATTAACAGTATTCTTATTTTTAATGGCGCCAAAAGTGTTTTTGCTCGTTCCACTATTCGTATCTGATTTTCGAAGTCAATGTTAATATTTCTTTAAAGCATGCAAAAACTTTGATTATTGGTGTTGCATATATTTTGGTTGTTTTGTTATTATTACAACTTTTTATTATTGCTTGTATTACTGATATGTTCGTAATTTTCATTACTATTGTGTTATTTCAGAATTTTAAATGTTTTTTTTTAATTGCCATTCTAAAATATAAATGCGATTGTTTTTAAATTTAAGGCTTTGGTGATATGGTTACAATATTGTTATTTCATGATTAACATTATTCTTATTTTTAATGACTAAAGAGGTTTTGCTCATTTCTCTATGGATGTCTGATTTTCGAAGTCTATATTAATATTTCTTCAAAGCTTGAAATAATTTTGATTATTGGTGTTGCAGATATTTTGGTTGTTCTTTTGTTATTATTACAACTTTATGGTTTATATATACAAATGTTGTTTCCATTGCTATTATAACCTCTATTTTTAATATTGCTTGTATTACTGATATTTTCGTAATTTTCATTACGATAATGTTATTTCATAGTTTTTTTTTTTTAGTTTGAATTGCTAAATTTTTAATTTTGGGGTTTTGGTGATATAGTTTCTATTTTGGTATTATTACAATTTTCGTTTGCTTTATTACTATTTTTGTTCATATGTTAATTAGCTTTGTATTGTTACTATAGCAACCTTATTGCTTCTTTCAATATTATTTTAATGCTGATAGTTAAAATGTATTGCTCTATTTACTACTGACATAAAATTTACCGGTACAATTGATATTATTATTAACATTTTTCCATTATATTTTTTTCTAAAATTGTTGCTATTTTTTTCATTTTTATAGACTACTTGTGTTATTATTCAAATTCTTTCTTTATATTCATGAGCACTTTTTGGCAATATTATTTCTTTTATTTGCGATGTCATCGCATCTCTTGACTCATTTGCATGTTCTGCAGAAGTTTTTGATATTTCTTTGTTGATTCTTTTTTTCATTTATTATCGCATTTTGCACATAATTATTATCAATGGCATTATTATTGTTTTTATCTTATAAGTATTACTACTTTTGGTGTTACAAATGTTTTTTTCACCAATAATGTTATTCTTATTTCTAATGCCTAGAGACTTTTATTTGATTACCTATATTTATATTTAATTGGTAGATAATTTTACTATCTCTTTATATAATGCAATAGTTTTGATTATTGATGTTTGATCCATTTTTGGTATTATTACAACTTTAATGGCATTATTACTGTTTAATCATTATTATCATATTTAGAAAGCCAGCTAAACTCGGTGCCGGTCCCAAGCCTGGATAAATGGGGAGGGTTTGAGGTAGGAAGAGCATTCATCAGTGAAACACAAAGCCAAAACTATGGAAAGAAGCCAGAAATGTAGAGAGAGTAAGGCCAGGACGTACCCTGAAAGCGACGCGCTGGAGCTTCGCCCAACTCCCGTGGAAAATATGAGAGGGCTATCGCGTCAAGGACGGGCGTGGCTAAAGAAGAAAGCCCAAACAGTGAAGTTGCGGATTGGATCCATAAATGTAGGAAGCATGACAGGGAGAGGAAGAGAATTGGTAGACATGCTGGAGAGAAGGAAGGTAGAGATCTGCTGTATACAAGAGATGAGGTGGAGAGGAAATAAGGCAAAGCCACTTGGAAAAGAATATAAGTTGATATACAGTGGAGTAGATGCACGAGGTAAGAATGGTGTAGGATTGATACTGAACAGGAGATGGCAAGAAAGTGTTGTAGAAGTTTTAAGATTGAATGACAGAATTATTAAAGTAAAAGTGGCAGTCCACGGAATGAAAATCAGTGTTATATCAGCCTACGCCCCACAAAGAGGATGCTCAGCAGAGGAAATGGAGGAGTTCTGGAGGCTGATAGACATCTTGATAAGGGCATTGCCAGAAAATGAGAAGATAGTGCTGGGAGATGATCTAAATGGCCACGTAGGGCAAGACAATGCAAACATTCAGTGAGTGCATGGAGGATGTGGAGTGGGAGAAAGAAATGAAGAAGGAAAATAGATAATTGATTTTGCAATGGCATTTGACCTGGCTATTGTTAACACCTTCTTTAAGAAAAGAGCTCACAGATGTTCACCTACAGAAGTGGAAATAGAGAAAGCCAGATTGGCTTCTTCTTGTGTAGGAGGAAATTTAAAAATGAAATCATAAATTGTAATGTAATCAAGGGAGAAAGTGTGGTAACAGACCTTATATTAGTCGGGAGGATAAGAAGAAGCATGCAAAAGATGGTGAAAGCAAAATGGTGGAAGATAAAGGAGGATGAAAGTAAATTAGTCTTTAGGGAGGCAGTAAGTAAAAAAACTGACAACATATGTGAGAGACAGAGGCTGGGACGACGTGGGAAGAATTGTGAGAGAGGCTGGAGAAGAAGAGCTGGGGAAAGCATCAGGAAGGAAAACACTGCAAGATAAAGAAAACTGCTGGCAAAGAAAAGATACGATGCAACGAGAAATGCAGAAGATCAAGAACAGTATAAAGTGGCGAAGAAGAATGCTAAGAGAGCGGTAGCAGTAGCGAAAGCAGAGAGTCTACAACATTTTTATGAAGATCTGGACACTAAACTTGGACGAAAGAAAGTGTTCAGTATAGCAAAGCAGAGGAATAAAGATACTAAAGACTTGGTACATGTAATGCAAATTAAAGATGAACAGGGAAGAGTTTTGTGAGAAGAGCAGGATGTCAAACAGATGGAAAAGCTATTTTGAGACATTGCTAAATGTAGAAAACCCAAGGCAAACTATAGAGTATGGACAGCCAAATAAGGTGGAGGTGGAAGATATCAGAGTGCAAGAGGTGAAGGAAGCAATTGGAAAAATGAAGAACGGGAAAGAAGTTGGACCAGATGAGATACCTGTTGAGGCTTGGAAAGCACTGGGCAACCTGGGAGTCGAGATCATGTACGAGATCATTTGCCAAGCATTTGATAGTGAAAAATTGGTACCAATTTACAAAGAGAAGGGGGACATCCAGGACCGTGAAAAGTATAGAGGGATTAAGCTTATGAGCCATACTATGAAGATATACGAGAGAGTAATGGACAAAAGATTGAGAGAATATACGGAAATAACGGAAGCTCAGTTTGGATTTATACCAGGAAGAAGTACAACGGATGCCATCTTTGCGTTGAGACAGTTAATGGAAAAGTACAGAGAGAAACGGAAGGGATTACATCTGGTTTTTATTGACTTGGGAAAAGCTTACGATCGAGTACCAAGGGAGGAAGTGTGGAGGTGCATGCGGGAGAAGGGATTGCCAGAAAAGTATGTGAGGGTGTGCCAGGATATGTACAGGGATGTATACACACAAGTGAGGACAGCGGCCGGGGTGACAGATAAGTTCCCAGTGACAGTTGGACTACATAAAGGGTCGACATTGAGTCCATACCTTTTCAACATGGTCATGGATGTGATAGTGAGGGACGTACTGGGGGAGGCCCCATGGACTATGTTATTTGCAGACAACATAGTCTTGGTGGCGGAGACCAGAGAGGAAGTGCAGGAGAAATTGAACAAGTGGAGGGACGAGTTGAAAAGTAGAGGGCTAAAGATAAGCCGGGATAAAACAGAATACATGAAGATGGGAGAACAAGATGATTACAGTCAATTGTACGTGACACAGGAGAGGTTGAAAAAGGTGGAGATTTCAGGTACCTGGGGTCAAATCTGTTGCAGGATGGTGAACTGGATAGAGAAATAAATGGGAGGATACAAGCAGGATGGAAAAATTGGAGGAAATGCTCTGGACTGATATTTGATAGAAAGGTTAGTGCAAGAGTGAAAGGCATGATATATCGTACAGTAGTAAGACCAACGATGATATATGGCCCAGAGACGTGGCCTGTTAAGAAAGCACAAGCAAGAAAGAAGTGGCAGAGATGAGAATGGTGAGATGGATGTTGGGAGTGACAAGGAAGGATAGGATCAGGAACGAGAGAATTAGGGGGACAGCCAAGGTGACACAAGTGGGAAAGATGATGCAAGAAAGAAGGCTTGAGTGGTATGGGCATTGTATGAGGAGAGATGAAGATTGGATTGGTAGAAGGATGATTGAGTTAGAGGTGGAGGGAGTGAGAGGAAGAGGGAGACAACGAAGACGATGGAATGACTGTATACGGGACGACTTGAGAGAGAAGGACCTCAGTGGAGAGGAAGCATTGGACAGGAAAGAGTGGAAAAGGCTGATAAGAAACCGCGACCCCATATAGATATGGGAAAAGCGAGAGAAGAAGAAGAAAAAGAAGATTAAAATTTTGCTCATAATTGTTACTATTGGCTTCATTATATCAATATAGCTGTTTTTGCTGGCATGAGTGATATTTTCGTCATTAACATTATTTTTATTTCTAATGGCTTAAGAATTATTGTTTGACTTACCCTTTAATTTTTTTATTGACAGTCAATATTTAATCTTAAGTTTAGTAGATAATGTTGCTATTTCTGTAAAAAATGTAAATGCTATGATCATAGTTATTGTAGTCGTTTGAGTATTTAGTGCAAATTTGTTCTTATTCGTTAGTATTTTTGTTGTATTACTATTTTGGTCGTTATTGTTACTATTGCTCTTAGTGATGCCTTTTTTTTCTAATAATGTTGATATTATTACTATTTTCTCACTCTTGTTACGATTAGCGTTATTATCGCAAAATAACTCTTAATTGTTACAATTCGTTTTATTTTTGCTTTTTTTTTTGGACGAGGGTTACCGCATCAATATGGACGGGTGCGGCTAAAGAAGCGAGTCCATACACTGAGGAATGCTAATCTTAACATCGGTAGCATGGCCGGTAGAGGAAGAGAAGTTGCGGATTTGATGGAGAGAAGGAAGACTAACATACTGTGTGTACAAGAGACAAGATGGAAAGGAAATAAAACGCGAGATTTGGGTGGAGGCTACAAGTTGATATACACTGGAGCGGATGAGAGAGGAAGAAATGGAGTGGGTGTGGTGCTAGACCCCCAAACCAAGGTGGAGCTGGTGGAGGTGGTGAGGAAGAGCAGCAGGATTTTGAGGATCAAGTTGGTATATGGTCAGGAAGCAATAAACGTGATCAGCGCATATGCCCCCCCACGTTGGGTGCGATGACGCAGAGAAGGAAACGTTCAGAGGGAAGTCCCGCCGGGGGAGAGGTGAGTCGTAGGCGGCGACTTAAACGGGCATATAGGACATGACAACGATGGAGGGAGACGAGTTCATGGAGGCAAAGGTACTGGAGTGAAAAACCAGGAGGGGAAGAGCGTACTGGAATATGCCATAGCATTTGACATGGCGATCCTGAACACGTTCTTCATGAAAAACAGCTACCGGACATACAGGAGTGGTCCCTGAGAGAGTCAAATCGACTTCCTCCTGTATCGAAGAGAAAACATCCGAGAATGGGAAGACTGTAAAAGTACTACAAGGAGAGAGTGTGGGTGCTCAGCACAGCCCAGTTGTGGCGAAGCTGGTTGTAAGGACGCGAAGGATAGGAGTCGAGAGGGGAGAACCTAGGATCAAGTGGTGGAAACTCAAGGATGAGGTGGTCCGGCAGGAGTTCGAAAGGAAAGCACTACAAAGGATAGAAGAGGCAGAGGAGGTGGATCAGTGGTGGAAAAGGAACAGTGAAGTGATCAGGAGTACGGCAGAGGAAGTCCTCGGAAAGTCATCTGGAAAGAAGCCGAGAAACGGAAAAGAGTCTTGGTGGTGGTCCTCAAATTGCAAAGAAAAAATAGAAAAGAAGAAAGAGATGAAGAAAGCTTACGACATGGAAAGAACAGAGGAGCGTAAAGCTATGTTGAAAGATGCAAATAAGGAGGCGAAGAGGGCCGTAGCACAGGCGCGTGCAGCAGCACTGCAGAATATGTATGAGAACCTTGAAACAAAGGATGGACAGAAGAGAATCTATAAGTTAGCAAAAGAAAGGAACAGATCGACAAAGGACCTAACATCAATAAAGCAAATCAAGGATAAGAACGGAAGAGTGCTTACTGACCCCGACATGATTAAAATGCGGTGGAGGGACTACTATGAAGAAGCGTTGAAGAAGATGAAAAATGGAAAGTCAGTAGAGCCAGACCAGATTCCTGCAGAGGTATGGAAGAGTTTGGGCGAAGAAGGGATACGGGTGCTGACAAAGTTCCTGAACATGGTGATGAAGGAAGAGACTATCCCTTTTCAAAGAAAAGGGAGACATCCAGAGTTGCAACAACTATAGAGGAATTAAGCTAACATCTCACACTATGAAACTGCTGGAAAGTGTGTTGGATAAAAGGCTGAGGGAGGAGACAGAAGTTTGTAGTGAGCAGTTTGGTTTTATAAACGGTCGAGGAACAATAAATGCAGTATTCGCAATGAGGCAGACAATGGAAAAATATAGAGATAAGCAAAGAGGGCTGTACATGGCGCTTATTGACCTGGAAAAAGCTTATGATCGGGTCCCGAGAAGCGAGGTGTGGAGGAGTATGAGGTCGAAGGGAGTGAAGGAGAAGTATGTCAAGATAGTTCAGGACATATACAGGGAAGCCACAACAAGAGTAAGAAGTACTGTTGACACTACAGAGCCTTTTCAGGTGAAAGTTGGACTCCATCAGGGATCAGCTCTTAGCCCCTATCTGTTTAACCTTCTCATGGATGTGATGATGGAGGAAGTGACAAAGGAGGCACCATGGAGCATGCTCTTTGCAGACGATATTGTTTTGGTCTCCGAGAGCCGTGAAGAATTGCAAGAGAGGTTGGAGCTATGGAGGGGTTTGCTGGAGGATTACGGACTGAAGGTGAGCAGACAGAAAACGGAGTACCTGGAGTACAATGTGACACAAGGAGGCAACCTGTTCATGCAAGACCACAAGCTCCCAAAGGCGGATGCCTTCAAATACCTCGGCTCCTACGTAACGAAGGATGGAGATCTAGAGAGAGAGATTGATCATAGGATCCAGGTGGCGTGGAACAGCTGGAAGAGAACATCAGGGGTGCTATGTGACAAGAAAATCAGTGCTAGAGTGAAAGGAAAAGTGTACAAGTCAGTTGTGAGACCAGCGTTGCTGTACGGAGCGGAGACGTGGCTGGTGAAAAAGGTTCAAGAAAGGAAGATAGATGTCGCAGAAATGAGAATGCTGAGGTGGATATGTGGGGTGACGAGGGAGGACAGGATACGAAATGACCGGATTAGAGGTACAGTGAAGGTGGTGGAGGCGTCGGCGAAAGCGCAGGAGAGGATATTATAGTGGTTCGGTCATGTGAAGAGGAGAGAAGAAGACTACGTGGGTGTGAGAGTGATGGAGATGGACGTGGAAGGCAGACGTAGACGAGGAAGACCTAAACTACGGTGGAAGGACCGACTGAAGGAGGATCTCAGAGAGAGACAGCTGGAGGAGGAGCAAGTGATGGACCGGAACCAGTGGAGAAGACTAGTGAAAAGATGCGACCCCATATGAAAATGGGAACGCAAATAGAGGAAGAAGAAGAAGAAGATATATATATATATATATATATATATATATATATATATATATATATATATATATATATATATATTTATATATATATATATATATATATATATATATATATATATATATATATATATATATATATATATATATATATATATATATATATATATATATATATATATATATATATATATATATATATATATATATATATATATATATATATATATATATATATATATATATATATATATATATATATATATATATATATATATATATATATATATATATATATATATATATATATATATATATATATATATATATATATATATATCTATATATATATATATATATATATATATATATATATATATATATATATATATATATATATACATATATATATATATATATATATATATATATATATATATATATATATATATATATATATATATATATATATATATATATATATATATATATATATATGAATCATTTTTTACCCCGACCGGGACTCGAACCTAGGACTTATGATTACTAAGTCAAGGCGCTACCACTACACCACAGAAGGTTAAAAGGAACCCAACCTTATAGCTTATGTCTGCTATACTTAGGAATGAACGCATTCGGGCGCATTCGGGCCTTGAGATTATCAAATAAGCACATTATATATGTGAAAACATGAATCATTTTTTACCCCGACCGGGACACGAACCTAGGACTTAAGATTACTAAGTCAAGGCGCTACCACTATACCACAGAAGGTTAAAAGGAACCCAACCTTATAGCTTATATCTGCTATACTTAGGAATGAACGCATTCTAACTGAATGCCACTATGTTCATATTACAGATTCCCCAACCTCACTCGTGGCTTCATTTTAGCATTTAATTCAAATCCCAATCTCATTCGGGCCTTGAAATTATCAAATAAGCACATTACAAATGTGAAAACATGAATCATTTTTTACCCCGACCGGGACTCGAACCTAGGACTTATGATTACTAAGTCAAGGCGCTACCACTACACCACAGAAGGTTAAAAGGAACCCAACCTTATAGCTTATATCTGCTATACTTAGGAATGAACGCATTCTAACTGAATGCCACTATGTTCATATTACAGATTCCCCAACCTCACTCGTGGCTTCATTTTAGCATTTAATTCAAATCCCAATCTCATTCGGGCCTTGAAATTATCAAATAAGCACATTACATATGTGAAAACACGAATCATTTTTTACCCCGGCCGGGACTCGAACCTAGGACTTATGATTACTAAGTCAAGGCGCTACCACTACATCACAGAAGGTTTAAAGGAACCCAACCTTATAGCTTATATCTGCTATACTTAGGAATGAACGCATTCTAACTGAATGCCACTATGTTCATATTACAGATTCCCCAACCTCACTCGTGGCTTCATTTTAGCATTTAATTCAAATCCCATTCTCATTCGGGCCTTGAAATTATCAAATAAGCACATTACATATGTGAAAACATGAATCATTTTTTACCCCGACCGGGACTCGAACCTAGGACTTATGATTACTAAGTCAAGGCGCTACCACTACACCACAGAAGGTTAAAAGGAACCCATCCTTATAGCTTATATCTGCTATACTTAGGAATGAACGCATTCTAACTGAATGCCACTATGTTCATATAACAGATTCCCAAACCTCACACGTGGCTTCACGAATGAACATAGTGGCATTCAGTTGGAATGCGTTCATTCCTAAGTATAGCAGATATAAGCTATAAGGTTGGGTTCCTTTTAACCTTCTGTGGTGTAGTGGTAGCGCCTTGACTTAGTAATCATAAGTCCTAGGTTCGAGTCCCGGTCGGGGTAAAAAATGATTCATGTTTTCACATATGTAATGTGCTTATTTGATCATTTCAAGGCCCGAATGAGATTTGGATTTGAATTAAATGCTAAAATGAAGCCGCGATTGAGGTTGGGGAATCTGTAATATGAACGTAGTGGCATTCAGTTAGAATGCGTTCATTCCTAAGTATAGCAGATATAAGCTATAAGGTTGGGTTCCTTTTAACTTTCTGTGGTGTAGTGGTAGCGCCTTGACTTAGTAACCATAAGTCCTAGGTTCGAGTCCCGGTCGGGGTAAAAAATGATTCATGTTTTCACATATGTAATGTGCTTATTTGATAATTTCAAGGCACGAATGAGATTGGGATTTGAATCAAATGCTAAAATGAAGCCACGAGTGAGGTTGGGGTA
>JAXCGZ010013657.1:35000-55000 GCA_037179515.1 Halocaridina rubra
TAATGGAAATATGTCAATAATAACATCAATTTTACCCGTAAATTTTATGCTTAGTGGTAAATTGAGCAATACTAAAAATACATCTTAACTATTAGCAATAAAAGAATATTGAATGAACCAATAAGTTTGCTATAAAAAAGAACAAAAAGAACAAAAAGAAAAAAACAATAATAAAGCACACGAAAATTGAAATAATTAACAAAATTGTAACTTTAAAAAAAATACCAATATTAAAAGCAATTGCACTCATATCAGCAACAGTAAGAATATTTACTAATATTAATAATATGCATGGCAAATAATGCTAATATAAATAAATCAAATATTAGAATTAACAAAAGAGCAATGTTAATTAAAAATATCAGTAATGCCAGCATAGCATGAAAAAGAGGAATTGAGGCGATAATGACTAAAGCTGAAATAAAAAATAACCACAAAAATATTTAGAACTCCACAATCATAGCTTTTGCAGTCTGTATAAAAAAAAACATTAACTATGAAAATTAACAATATATAGGGATCCTTCTGACAAGAGTTTTTAAACAATAAATAAGAATAATGTTGATGATGAAAGAATAACATATACCAGCAAAAGCAGCAATACTGAACAAAACAGCAATAATAAAACCTAGAGTAACGAATATGAACAAGAGTACCACTAATTGTAACAATAATAATAAAAGAGTATTTATATCTATAAAGTTGTAATAGTAACAAAGTTACTCCAACAACAATAATAAGAGTAAGTGTATTCTTTTCAGAAATAGTAGCATTTCCTACTAGAATCATAAATAAATGGGAATTTAAACAAAAACTCATTAGCACTTACTATATGAATAATACTAATGATGAAAATGTTATATGTAACGGCAGAAGTAGCAATACTGATACAAATAATCAATAATATAACTAATAATGATAATCATGTGGAAAACTGTAATAATAGATGAAAAATTATAGTAATTACCAAAATCTCAAAAATATCTGCAGTACTGATAAAAAAGTAAAAAGAAGAGAAGATAACATCAATAATAAAAAGAATAATAAAAATTGCAAAAAGGACCCTTATATATAAAGAACAAATTAAAATAATAACAAATTTAAAAAAGAAAGAAAAAACTAATAATTATTGAAGTCAGAGTAATGGAAAAATTATAATAATCATATCAGTAGTAATAATGGAGCAATACTAAAATGACTTTTTCAATTATCAGCAGCAACAGACTAATGAAAAAAACATTATATATAGCAATTATATCAATAATGACCAAAATAGCAATACAACTGCAATAACAACAATAAAGAAGAAAATTTTAATAATAATAAAATTGTAGCTATCTCACCAAGACACCAAAATTAAACAAATGCATTAGCATTACGAATGACAATTTAAATGAAAATAATGTTAAAATCTTAAATAACAAAATAGTAATGAAAATGAGAACATTTTAGTAATATAAGCATTTCCAAAAATAATGACCATAATAGCTATTAAAACAAGAATTGTAATTATAAATACCAATGTTGTAATAGCAACAAAATATCAAAAAAATAATTGCAACACCGATAATTAAAGCAATTGCATTTTTACAGATATATTAACATAAAATTCAAAACTTAGTTATGCATAGAAGAATTCAAACTAAAACACCTTATCCATTAAAATAAAATTAATGTTAATGGTGATAAATTCACATTAACCACCAAAAGCAAAAATAATAAAAAAAATAGTAATAATTATGAGCAAAACTGAAGTAATTAAACTAAATGCAACAATAATGATAAAAAATAGTAATAATATCAATAAAGTTGTAATAATACCAAAAATAGCTTCAACACCAAAATTCAATACAATTGCATTCTTTACAGAAAAAGTAACATTTTATACAAAAATTCAAACTAAATGCAGGAATGCAAACATAAACTCACTAGCCACTAGAAATAAAGGCTAAAGTTGCAATAATAAAAAATAACTGCAACACCAACAATCAAGCCTGTTGCATTCTTTGCAGAAATAATATTAACTGCGAAAATTGCAAAAAAATAGCAATACTTAGAAGAATTCAAACAAAAACATTTTAGCCATTGGAAATAAGTATAATGTTAATAATGAAAAATCACTTATACCAACAAAAGCAACAAACCTGAACAAAGAAGCAATAAGAAAACCAATAACAAACAAAACAAACAAAAACATTTATTTCCATTTTGTACAATGGTTATTCAACATTAATAGTAACTTATAAGTAGACATGTAATTAAACTAACAAATAAGAGGGTTAGAAAATAATAATGCTGTAATAAAAATGTTACAATAATGTTAATAATAAAGTAGTAAGTATGCCACTAGATACAGGATCGTTATTATCGGCATCATTTCCATATTTGTTTCCTTACAATGAGAATAATTAGTTCTTAATGAGCAGCAACTGTTTGTCCAAAAGAAAACTGTATAGTTTGCCTTTGAAAGCTGTGAAAGAGGATGCATTTTTAAGATGCTCTGGAATATTATTCCAGTGTTGGCCCTTTGATAGTGATCATCTTTGAACCTGCTTCTGTGTTTGTTCTGTGAATAAAGAGCTCACTGCTCTGTCTTGTGTTGGTTCCCCTTATATTCCTGACTGTTTTTAAATCAAATAGCCAGATAGGATAATGATGGTCCAAAATTTTGAATACAAAAACATAAATAGCATAAGCGACCTTATTTTCTGCCCGCAGCCACCCAAGTTTATTGAGAGCTGGTGTGATATGGTCGTATTTTCTTATTCCTCCCAGGGCAACTCGAGCTGCAAAATTAATAAGCTTCTGTATTCTGTTTATCTGAGTCTTAGTGGTAGCTCCCTAAACAGTTGTGCAGTAATTAATGTGACTTAGGGCTAGAGATTCAACAACAGTTATTCGAGTGGTAGTCTCAAAATTGTCTTTTATACGTGATAAGTACATTAATGTTCCTGTAACCCTTTTGCATACTTTATCTATGTGGGAATCAAACAACATGTGGTTATCAAAGTGAATTCCTAGGTTTTTGACTGTTTTGCTAGGTGTGATAATATTGTCGCAAAAATTAATTGTTGTGTTTTCTGGAATTTGTGCTATTTGGAACCTTGAACCAATAAATATGCACTGTGTTTTACTTTCGTTAATTAACAGCCCAATTTCTTGGAAATAGGTTTTAATTTTTGACAGAGTGTTTTCTGCTCTTAAAGTTAGCTCTGGGAGATTATTAATATCACCACTAAGGAGTAGTTGAGTGTCATCTGCATATTGTACGACTAGACAGTCAGAAATGAAAGAAGATAGATCATTTACGTAAATGGAGAAGAGGATAGGACCAAGTACTGATCCCTGTGGAACACCAAATGATGCATTTTTTTGGCACAGAGATAATGTTGTTAAGACGTATGGACTGTTTACGATTAGATAGATACTCGCTAAACCAGCTTGGATCAATATTTAAGTTAATACATTTACTTAAAAGAATTTCATGGTTTACACTGTCGAAGGCTTTTGATAAGTCCAAAAAAACTAGCAAAGATATTTTTTTCATATCTATATTATTATATATACTATTCGTAACTTTAAGCAGTGCAGTTTCCGTCGAGAGTTTTGGTCTGAAACCATGTTGGCTAATCGTTAATCTTCTATTTGATTCTAAATATGACATAAGTTGGCATGCAACAATTTTTTCTAATATTTTAGAGAAAATGGGTAGCAGGGAAATGGGACGATAGTTTGTCACATCTTCTCTGTCCCCCTTTTTATGCAGAGGTATTACATGTGCTATTTTCCAAGAGTCAGGAAACTTTTTAGTAACAATGGAAGTGTTCATAATAGTTAGAATATAGGATGCAATCACGGGTAGAGCATCTTTGATGAACTGAAATGCTATACCATCTGAACCATAAGAGCCAGAGTTTCTTAGGCTCTTTATGGTAAGAATTAGGGTAGCACAATCAATAGGAATAAGCTTGAAGTACTCTCTTGTGTTTTCATTGGAAGAATTGTCATTTAAGCAATTACTCATATTCACTGAGTTGATGTTTTCTTGAGTTTTTTCATATGTATTTTTGCCAACGTTAGCAAAATAGTTATTAAAGTTTTCTGCTTTGTCTTTCAACTACGTAATATTTTCATAACTTTCTGAGGTACTCTTTTCATTTGGTATCATGCTTCTTATCACTTTCCATGTTGCTGCTGTATCATGTCTAGAGTCATTAAATTGTTTTTTGTAAAAGTCTTTTTTACTTACACTGATGAGAGATCTGACACGTTTCTTTTCTGTTTTATAACGTTCTCGGAGAGTCATATCATATCTATTCATTTTTAGCTCTTTTTGTATTTGATTTCTGATTTGCATTGCCTCTTTGATGTCATTAGTTAGCCAGGGGGCTGAGGGGCGGGTTATTTTTCTTGTTACAATGCGTGCACAACTATCTAAGCATTCAAGGAAGACTTTTGTTAGAATCTCAACCTGCAAATCGACGTTATCTGTGTATTTAATTCTATTAAGTGCATTTGTGTTGTTGATTAATGTTTCACAAAAGATATCAGAGGAGAGGCTTCCTTTTCGGCTTGTTTATGTTTAGCATAGCAATGTTCAACTCGTGGTCTGCAATTGGGCAGGGAACTACGTCCCAATAGAGTATACTTTCCACTTTATTTGTTATTATCAGATCTATAAGAGTCCTAGAATTGGGGGTTATGCGGGTCGGTTTTGTCACTATTTGTGTTAACTTCACAGTGTTGATCACCCTTTTCATTTTGTTATCTGCTGAGAGCAAGTCATCATTAAAATCACCAAGTATGTATATGGGTTTATGACGCACACAGATATTTCTGAATGTGTCTAGTAGATGATTGAATGAACTGGTAGGTGCTTTAGGGTGACGGTAAACACACCCTACATTGAAAGATGGAAGTTTCTGATACTGCACAGTGATCCATAAATCTTCGAGCTCCTCAGTTTTTTCTAAACCTGTGGTTATTTCTGATGCACTAAGATAATTTCTAACATAAATACAAACCCCACCCCCTCTGCCATGGTCATTGCGAAATATTTTAAACTCTGGAATATTCACATATCTATTTTCAGTTTCACTTACACAGAGGATGTCTATGTCTAATTATTGGTAAATTTGTAATAATAACACCAATAGTGGGAAAAAGAAAACTATAGTAATAATATCATTATTAACAATAAAAATATAGCATTAATAAGAACAAAAGAATGAAAAATGACCAAAATTCCAATGAATAGAAAAATAGTACAAAGTTGCAATAACACAAGTGACTATAACACCAATTATCAAAGAATTGGCATTCTTTACAGAATTAGTTCCATTATATACTAAAATAAATACAAATGCTAACATTAACTACGAAAATAAGTAATACATAAATTAATTCAACAAAAGCTGTAAAGCATTTGAAATAAGAGTTAAAGTGATGGAAAAGATTACATATGCAATCAAAAGCAGCAATACTGATCAAAAAAGCTATAATAAAATATATGGTAACAATTATGAGATAATTTATAATAATACCATTAAATGTAGCAATAATAATAAAAATAGCAATAATTTATAAAAGGTTGTTATAATAAAAAAAAATTCCTCCAACAACAATAATAAATGGAAGTGTATATTTTTACAAACATTTTAAAATTACCTTTTAAAATTAGAGTTAATTAATGGAATTAAAACAAAAACTCTCTAACTACTTGAAATATGAAATGTTATTGATGAAAATGTCTTATATAACATCAAAAGTAGCAATAACTATATAAAATAAGCAATATTATAATCAATATTGATAAGTATATGCAAAGTTTGAAAAGTAAATAAAAAATATTAATTACCAAAGTATCAAATATATCTCCAGTACTGATAAAAAAGATGAGATGATGACATCAGTAATAAAGGGAATAATAAAAACTGCAAAACGTACCCATGAAAATAAAGAACAAATTAGAAAAATAAAACACATTGTAGTAAAAAAGACATAACTAAAAATATTTGAAAAGTAACTAATGGAAATATGACAATAATAATATCAATTGTACCAGGAAACTATTATGCTTAGTAGAAATAATTCAGCAACACTAAAATGATTTTTTTTATTACCACTAAAACACCAACATTAAAAACAATTGCATTTGTTTTAGCAATTGTAAAAATAACCACTAATTTTAGCATTGCTAAAGGCAATTAAAAAAACAATTTAAAAATCTGAAATAAAACAAGAGTAATGAAAATTAGAACATATCAGTAACACAAGTAATATTATAAGTAATGACCATTATAAAAAAAAAGAATTGTAACTATAAAGCCTAAAGTTCAAATAATAACAATATAACAACCAAATTATCTGCAACACCAATAATCAAAGCTATTGCATGCTTTAAGGAAATATTTACATTGAATTCGAAAATTAGATATTCATAGAGGAATTCAAACAAAAACTCTTTTGCCATTAAAAATAAGAATAATATTAATGATAAAAATATCACTTATGCCAGCAAAAACGGCTATATTGATAAAGAAATAATAACAAAACAAATAGTAACAATTATGAGCAAAATTGTTTATGATTACACTAAATGAAACAATAATGAATAAACAGTAATAATGTAATTAAAGTTGTAATATTAACAAAAATGGCTCAAACAACAATAATTAAAATAATTGCATTATTTACATAGATAGTAAAATTAGAAATCGTAACACCAAAAGTAGTAATACTGATAAAATAAAAAGAATAATAAAGCCATTGGTAATATTTATGTGCAAAATTGCATTAATAAATTAAAAATAATAGAATTTACAAAAAAATATCAAAAACATTTGCAGAACATGCAAATAAGTCAAATAATGCGATGACAACATTTCTAATAAAAAAAATAATAAATATTGCCAAAAAGTGCCCATGAATATAAAGAAAGAATTTGAATAATAACACAAGTAGTCTATAAAAATGACAAAAATAGCAATAATTTTAGACAAATAACAATGGAAATATTTTAATAATAATATCAATTGCACCGGTAAATTTTATGCTTAGTAGTAAATGGAACAATATTTAAAATACATTTTAACTATCAGCAATAAAAGAATATTAAAAGAACCAATAATGCAGATCAAATTAACAAACGAACAAAAATAGTAATAAAATATACGAAAATTGTAATAATAACAAAACTGTAACTACATCACATAAACACAAAATTAAAAACAAATGCACTTATATGAGCATTTTGAAATTCTGAAATAATGCAATTGTAATGAAAATTACAAATATATCAGTAATACAATCAATATTAAAAATATTGCCATAATAGCAATGAGAACAAGAATCGTACCTATAAACAACAAAGTTGTAATAATAACAAAACAACATCCAAAATATCTGCAACACCAATAATCAAGGTTATTGAATGCTTTAAAGAAATATTAACAAGACCGAAAATCAGATATCCATACAGGAACGAACAAAAGCAGGAATACTGATAAACAAAAAAGCAATAGTAAAACAGTAAGAATTATGAGAAAAGTTGTAATATTAAAACTAATTGAAAAAATAATGAAACTCTAGTGATGATAAAATCACTTGTATGAGCAAAAGCAGCAATACTGATAAAAAAAAAGAAAACGTATTCTAGCCATGAAGTGTTATTTTGTAATAATAACTAATTGTAACTATAATGAAAAAAAAAATATTCATAATATCAATATTACTGGCAATAAACAAGCATCACTAAGAGCAATGGGAAAAACAACGAGCAAAATGGTAATATATTATGAATAGTAACGAATAAGGACAAATTTGCAATAAATACTCAAATGATTATCATAACAATATTCATAGCAATTAATTTTTTTTACAAAAATAGTAACATTGTCTACTAAACTTTCCATCAATTAAGGTGATGGAAAAAAATTACATATGCAATCAAAAGCAGCAATACTGATCAAAAAAGCTATAATAAAATACATAGTAACAATTATGAGCTAATTTGAAATAATACCATTAATTGTAACAATAATAATAAAAATAGTAATAATTTATAAAAAGTTATAATAATAAAAAAAAATTCCTCCAACAACAATAATAAAAGGAAGTGTATTTTTTTACAAACATTTTAAAATTGCGATCTAGAATTAGAGTTAAATTTGGGAATTCAAATAAAAATCTCTAATCACTTGAAATATGAAATGTTATTGATGAAAATATCTTATATAACATCAAAAGTAGCAATAAATATATAAAACAAGCAATATTATTAGCAATATTGATAAGTATATGCAAAGTTTTAAAAGTAAATAAAAAATAGTAATTACCAAAGTATCAAAAATATCTCCAGTACTGATGAGATGATGACAAATAATAAAAGGAATAATAAAAACTACAAAATGTACCCATGAAAATAAAGAACAAATTAGAAAAATAAAACACGTTGTAGTAAAAAAGACATAACTAAAAATATTTGAAAAGTAACTAATGAAAATATGACAATTCAGCAATACTAATATGATTTTTTTTATTAACAACAAAACACCAACATTAAAAACAATTGCATTTGTTTTAGCAATTGTAAAAATAACTACTAATTTTAGCATTGCTAAAGGGAATAAAAAAAAAACAAATAACAAATCTGAAATAGCACAAGAGTAATGAAAATTAGAACTTATCAGTAACACAAGTAATATTATAAATAATGACCATTATGAAAAAAAGAATTGCAACTATAAAGCCTACAGTTCCAATAATAACAGCATAACAACCAAATTATCTGCAATACCAATAATCAAAGCTATTGCATGCTTTAAATAAAATATTTACTTGACTTCGAAAATTAGATATCCATAGAGGAATTCAAACAAAAACTCTTAAGAATAAAAATGATAAAATTATTACTTATGCCAGCAAAAACAACTATATTGATAAAAAAAATTAAAACTAATAGTAACAATTATGAGCAGAATTGTTATATTAACAAAAATGGCTCAATCATCAATAATTAAAACAACTGCATTATTTACATAGATAGTAAAATTATCTACTAATTATAAATAAATATAGGAATTCAAACAAAATTCTCTAGGCATTAGAAATAAGAATAACATTAATGATGAAAAAAATAGTTTGTAACACCAAAAGTAGTACTACTGATAAAACGAAAAGAATAATGAAGCCATTGGTAATGATTATGTGCAAAATTGCATTAATAAATTAAAAAAATAGACTTTACAAAAAAAAATATCAAAAACATCTGCAGAACATGCAAATAAGTCAAAAGATGCAATCACAACATTTCTAATAAAAGAAATAATAAAATTGCCAAAAAGTGCTCATGAATATAAAAAAGAATTTGAATAATAACACAAGTAGTCTATAAAAATAACAAAAATAGCAATAATTTTAGAAAAATAACTAATGGAAATATTTCAATAATTAATTGCACCTGTAAATTTTATGCTTAGTAATAAATGGAGCAATAGTTAAAATGCATTTTAACTATCAGCAATAAAAAAATATTAAAGGAACCAATAAGGTTGCTATAGTAACAATGCAGATCAAATTAACAAATGTACAAAAATAGTAATAAAACATACGAAAATTGTAATAGTAACAAAGCTGCAACTACATCACCAAAACACAAAATTAAAAGCAAATGCACTTATTTGAGCAATTATATAATGGCAATTCAAACGAAAGCATTTTTAAATTCTGAAATAACGCAATAGTAATGAAAATTACAAATATATCAGTAATACAATCAATATTAAAAATAATACCATAATAGCAATGAAAACAAGAATCGTACCTATAAACCACAAAGTTGTAATAATAGCAAAACAACATCCAAAATATCTTCAACACCAATAATCAAAGTTATTGAATGCTTTAAAGAAATATTAACATAGACTTCGAAAATCAGATATCCATACAGGAACGAACAAAAACTCTGTAGCCATTACAAATAAGAATATTCTTAAAGATGAAAAAATCATCTGTTAGACCAAAAGCAGGAATACTGATAAAGAAAAGCAATAAAAAACCAGTAACAATTATGAAAAAAGTTGTAATAGTAAAACTAATTTGGAAAAATAATGAAACTCTAGTGACAACATCAATAGTATAAGCAAATGCAAGCAATATAAAATAGCAATAAAACTACAAAAAAAAAACAGTAAAAAGGAAAATTGTAATAAAAGCATATTTGCACCAATCTCACCAAAACACCAATTTAAAAAAATTGCATTTGTATTAGCTAGAGTAACAATAACTACTAATATTAATAGTAATAAGACAATTCAAGCAAAAGCAATTTAAAATTCAAAAATAAAATAGTAATGAAAATAAAAACATCGGTAATACAAGCAAAATTAAAAATATTGACCATAAAAACAATGAAATCAAGAATTGTAACTACATAGCCGAAAGTTGAAATAATAACAAATAACAACAATAATAACTGCAACACCAATAATCAAAGATATTGCATTCTTTATAGAAAAATTAACAGAAACTTTAAAAATTAGTTATCCAAAAAGTAAGTCGAACAAAGACTCTTTAGCCATTAGAAATAAGAATAATATTAATGATGATGAAATCACTTGTATGAGCAAAAGCAGCAATACTGATGAAAAAAAAGAGAAAACGTATTGTAACAACTAAGAGTAATTTTGTAATAATAACTAATTGCCAGTAATATCAATATTATTGGCAATAAACAAGCATCACTAAGAGCAATGGTAACAACAACGAGCAAAATGGTAATATAAAAAGAATAGTAACGAATAAGAACAAATATGCAATAAATACTCATATGATTATTATAACAATATTATTTGCAATTAAATTTTTTGAAAAATAGCAACATTGTCTACTAAACTTAAGAATAAATATTGACTCTATCTTCAAAAATTATTATTACATAGGGAAATTCAAACAAAAACTCCTTAGCTATTAGAAACAAGCATAATGTTAATGATGAAAATATCACTTATGCCAGCAAAAACTGATATATTGATAAAAAAATATAAAACCAATAGTAACAATTATGAGCAAAATTGTAACAATTACACTAAATGTAACAATAATGATTAAAGAGTAATAATGTCGTTAAAATTGTAATAATTGCAAAAATGGCTCGAACATCAATAATCAATACTACTGCATTATATTCAGAGATAGGAAAATTAACTACCAATTAAAAAAAACAGGAATTCAAACAAAACTCTCTAGGCATTAAATATAAGAATAACATTTATTGTGAAAAAATAATTTGTAACTCCAAAAGTAGTAATTCTAATAAAATAAAAATAATAATAAAGCCATTGGTAATATTTATGTGCAGAATTGCAATAATAAATTAAAAAATAATATTGGCAGAACATGCAAATAAGCTAAAAAATGCAATGACAACATCACTAATAAAATAAATAATAAATATTGCCAAAAAGTGCCCATGAACATAAAGAAATAATTTTAATAATAACACAAGTATCCATAAAGCTGACAAAAATAGCAATAATTTTAGAAAACTAGCAACAATATAAATATGTCAATATTGAATTCTTTATAGAAAAATTAACACATACTTCAAAAATTAGTTATCCAAAGAGTAATTCGAACAAAAACTCTTTAGCCATTAGAAATAAGAATAATGTTAAAGATAATAAAATCACTTGTATGAGCAAAAGCAGCAATAATGATTAAAAAAGCAAAAATTAAACATATTGTAACAATTAACACTAATTGTAACAATAATAAAAAAATAGTAATAATATCAACATTATTAGCAATAAAAAGGCATCACTAAGAGCAATAGCAACAATAACGACCAAAATAGTAACGAACATGAAAAAATTTGCAATAAATACTCAAATAATTGCAATAACAATAATCATAGCAAATGCATTTTTTACAGAAATAGCAACGTTGTCTACTAAACTTAAGAATAAATATTGACTTTAACTACAAAAATAAATATTACATAGGGGAAGTAAAACAAAAATTCTTTAGAAATTAGAAATAAGAATAATAATGCTGAAAATATCACTTATGCCAGCAAAAACAGCTATATTGATAAAAAAAAAAATAAAGCTAATAGTTAAAACAGAGATCGTAAAATTATCTACTAATTAAAAATAAATATAGCAATTCAAACAAAACTCTATAGGCATCAAAAATAAGAATAACATTAATGGTGAAAAAATCATTTGCAACGTCAAAAGTAGTAATACTGATAAAATAAAAACAGTAATAAAGCCATTGCTAATATTTATCTGCGAAATTTCAATAATGAATGAAAAATAACAGAATTTAAAAAAAAAATCAAGAACATTGGCAAAACATGGAAATAAGTCAAAAGATGCTATGACAACATCACTAATAAAAGAAATAATAAATACTGCCAATATGTGTTCATGAATATAAAAAAATATTTTAATAATAATACAAGTAGTCTGTAAAAATGACAAAAAATAACGATAATTTTAGAAAAATAAAAACAAAAGAAAAGTGTCAATAATAATGTCAATTGCCCCGGTAAATTTTATGCATATTAGTAAATTGAGCAATGTTTAAAATACATTTTAACGATCAACAGTAAAAGAATATTGAAAGAACCAATAAGGTTGCTATAGTAACAATATCGATCAAATTAACAAATGAATAAAAATAGTAATAAAACAAACGAAAATTGTAATAATAACAAAATTTTAAGTATATCACCAAAACACCAAAATTTAAAACAAGTGCATTTATATGAGCAATTATATAATGGCAATTCAAACGAAAATAATTTAAAATTCTGAAATAACGCAATAATAATGAAAATTACGAACATAGTAATACAAACAATATTAAAAATAATAGCCATAATAGCAATAAAAACTAGAATCGTACCTATAAACCACAAAGCTGTCATATTAACAAAACAACAACCAAAATATCTGCAACACCAATAATCAAAGTTATTGCATGCTTTAAAGAAATATTAACATAACAATTGGTCAATATTTTTAATTTTGCTTGTGTTACTGATATGTTCTTATTATTATTACTATTTTTTTATTTCATAATTTTAAATTGCTTTAGCTTGAATTGTCTTTATTACTATTAGTATAAGTAGTTATTGTTACTCTTACAAATATAAATGCATTTTCTTTTAATGTCAGTGATTTGGTGAAATTGTTTCAATTATGTTATTATTACAATTTCCAATTTTATTGTAGTTTTTGTAGTTCTATTGCTATTTTGTAGTTATTATTGCTATTGCTCTTATTTGCTAAAAACAATGATTTTATCGCAATTTTTTCATTATTTTTACAATTAGTTTTATTAAATTTTTTCTCATAATTGTTACTGTTTGATTATTGCTTTTTTGATCAGTATTCCTGCTTTTGGTCTAACAAGTGATTTTTTCATTATTAACATTATTCTTATATCTAATGGCTAAAGAGTTTTTGTTCGTTCCTCTATGGATATCTGATTTTCGAAGTCTTTGTTAATATTTCTTTAAAAAATGCAATAACTTTGATTATTGGTGTTGCAGATATTTTGGTTGTTGTTTTGTTATTACAACTTTGTTGTTTATATGTACAATTCCTGTTTTCATTGCTATTATGGTCATTCTTTGTTGTTACAATTAGTGTTATTGTTACAAAATAACTCTTAATTGTTACAATTTGTTTTACTTTTGCTTTTTTCATCAGTATTGCTGCATTTGCTCATACAAGTAATTTTATCATCATTAACATTATTCTTATTTTTTAATGGCTAAAGAGTTTTTGTTCGAGTTACCTTGTGGATAAATTAAATTTTGAACTTCATGTTAATTTTTCTATAAAAAATGCAATATCTGTGATTATTGGTGTCGCAGTTATTTTTGTTGTTATTTTGTTATTATTTAAGCTTTAGGCTTTTTAGTTACAATTCGTGATATCATTGTTTTTATTGTCAAAATTTTTAATTTTGCTTGTATTACTAATATGTTCTTATTTTCATTACTATTTTGTTATGTCTGAATATTATATTGCTTTCGCTTGATTTGTCTTTATTACTATTAATATTAGTAGTTATTGCCACTCTTGCTAATATAAAATGCAATGTTATCACTATTTTTTTTCATTATTTTTGCAATTAGTTTTATTATTAAAATTTTTCTTATAATTGTTACAGTTTTATTATTGCTTTTTTTTTTATCAGTATTTCTGCTTTTGGTCTAACATGTGATTTTTTCAACATTAAGATTATTCTTATTTCTAATGGCTTAAGAGTGAATATTTCTTTAAAGCATGTAATAAGTTTGATTATGGTGTTGCAGATATTTTGGTTGTTGTTTTGTTATTATTACAACTTTATGGTTTATATGTACAATTTTTGTTTTCATTATAGCCATTATTTTTAATATTGCTTGTATTAATGATATGTTCGTAATTTTCATTACTATTGTGGTATTTAAGAATTTTAAATGGTTTTCGTTTGAAATGCCATTATATAATTACTAATATAAATGCATTTGTATTTGATTTTGGTGTTTTGGTGAAATAGTTGCAATTTTTAATTATTACAATTTTCGTTTGTTTCATTACTATTTTTGTTCATTTGTTAATTTGATTGCTATTGTTTCTTTTGCCACCTTAATGGTTCTTTTAATACTTTTTTTTATTGCTGATACTTAAAATGTATTCTAAGTATTGCTCTACTAAGCATAAAATTTTCCGGTGCTATTGACATTATTATTGACATTTTTCCAATATTGTTATTTTGCTAAAATTATTGCTATTTTTATCATTTTAATGGACTACTTGTTTTATTTTTCAAATTCTTTCTTAATATTCATGGGCACTTTTTGGAAATATTTATTATCTCTTTGCAATAACTTTTATATTTGTTGCAGATATTTTGATTCTTGTTTTCTTATTATAACTTTGTGATTTATAGGTATAATTCTTGTTTTATGGTCATTATTTTTAATATTGCTTGTATTACTATGTTCGTAATTTTCATTACTATTGTGTTACTTCAGAATTTTAAATTATTTTCGTTTGAATTACCATTATATAGTTGCTAATATATACACATTTGTTTTTAATTTCAGTGTTTTGGTGATATAGTTACAATTTTGTATTATTATAATTTTCGTTTGTTTTATTACTATTTTTGTTCATTTGTTAATTTAATCGGTATTGTTTCTATATCAACCTTATTTGTTCTTTCAAATGTATTCTAAGTATTACTCTATTTACTACTAAGCATAAAATTTACCGGTACAATTGATATTATTACTGACATTTTTCCATTATTGTTATTTTTCTAAAATTATTGCCTTTTTTTGTCATTTTTATTAACTACTTGTGTTATTATTCAATTTTTTTCTTTATATTCATGGGCACTTTTTGGCCTATTTGCATGTTCTGCAGATGTTTTTTATATTTTTTAGTAAATTCTATTATTTGTCATTTATAATTCAATTTTGCTTATAATTATTACCAATGGTTTTTTATTTTTTTTATTTTGTGTTACTACTTTTGGTTTTACAAATTATTTGTTTTTTCACCATTAATGTTATTCTTACTATAAGGTTGATATAGTAACAGTACCGATCAAATTAACAAATGAATACAAATAGTTATAAAACAAACGAAAAATGTAATAATTAAAAATTGTAACTATATCACCAAAACACCGAATTTAAAAACAATTGCATTTATATTAGCAATTATGTTTTCAAACGAAAACAATTTAAAATTCTGAAGTAACACAATAGTGGTGAAAATTACGAACATATCAGTAATACAAGCAATATTAAAAATAATGGCCATAATAGTAATGAAAACAAGAATTGTATCAATAAACCACAAAGTTGTAATAATAACAAAACAACAACCAGAATATATGGAAGTTATTGCAAAGAAATAATAAATATTTCCAAAAAGTGCCAATGAATATAAAGAAAGAATTTGAATAATAAAATAAGTAATCCGTTAAAATGATAAAAATAGCAATAATTTTAGTAAAATAACAATAATGGAAAAATATCAATAATAATTTCACTAGCACCTCAAAATTTTATGCTTAGAGCAAAACTTAAAATACATGGGGAATCAGCAATAAAATAGTATTAAAAGAACCAATAAGGTTGCTATAATAACAATAGCGATCAAATTAACAAATGAACAAAAATAGTAATGAAACAAACGAAAATTATAATAATAAAAAATTGCAACTATATCACCAAAACAAAATTAAATACAATTGCATTTACATTAGCTAATTGCTAATGTAAATGGCAATTCAAACTAAAACCATTTAAAATTCTGAAATAACACATTGGTAATCAAAATTACGAACATAGTAATACAAGAAATATTAAATATAATGGCTATAATAGCAATGAAAACAAAAATTGTACCTATAAACCATAAAGTTGTAATAATAACAAAACAACAACCAAAATATCTGCAACACCAATAATCAAAGTTTAACATTACCATAAAAAATCAGATATCTATAGAGGAACGAACAAAAACTCTTTAACCATTACAAATAAGAATAATCTTAATGCTGAAAAAATCACTTGTTAGACCAAAAGCAGGAATACTGATCATAAAAGCAATAATAAAACTATAACAATTATAAGAAAAATTGTAATATTAAAACTAATTGTAAAAATGATGACAAAAATAGTGATAACATCAATATTATTAGCAAATAGAAGCAATAGCAATAATAACTACAAAATAGCAATAGAACTGCAAAAATAATAATAACAACGAAAATTATAATAACATAATTGTAGCAATCTCACCAAGACACCAATATTAAAAAAATTGTATTTATGCTAATAATATTAATAGTAATAAAGACAATTCGAGCGAAAGCAATTTAAAATTCAGAAATAGCAAAATAGTGTTGAAAATAAGAACTTTTTAGTACTACAAGCAAAATGAAAAATACTGACCATAAAAACAATGAAATCAAGAATTGTAACTAAAAGGCCCAAAGTTTAAATAACAACAAATTAACAACAAAACTAACTGCAACACCAGTAATCAAAGATAATGCATTCTTTGTAGAAAAATTAACATAAAGTTCAAAATTTAGTTATCGAAAAAATAACTCGAACAAAAAACTCTTTAACCATTAGAAATAAGAATAATGTTAATGATGATAAAGTTACTTGTATGAGCAAAAGCAGCAATACTGATCAAAAAAAGCAAAAATAAAACATATTGTTACAATTAAGAGTTATTTTGTAATAATAACACTAATTGTAACAGCAATGAAAAAATAGTAATAATATCAACATTATTAGCAATAAAATGGCATCACTAAGAGCAATAGTAAGAGTAACGACCAAAATGGTAATAAAGCAAAAATAATAACGAATAAGAACAAATTTGCAATAAATACTCAAATGATTACAATATCAATAATCATAGCAAATACATTTTATTCTCAGAAATAAAATGTTCTACTAACAAGAATAAGTTTTGACTTTACCTAAAAAAATTCTTTACCCACTAGAAATAAAAATAATGTTAATGATGAAACTATCACTTATGCCGGTAAAAACAGCTATATTGATAAAAGAAAATATTAAAACCAATAGTAACAATTATGAGCAAAATTATAGTAATTACACTAAATGCAACAATAATGATTAAGCAGTAATAATGTCATTAATGTTGTAATAATAGCAAAAATGGCTCAAACATCAGTAATAAAAACTATTGCATTATATACAGATATAGTATAATTCTCTACCAATTAAAAATAAATATAGGAATTAAAACAAAACTCTCTAAGCATTAGAAATAAGAATATCATTAACTGTGAAAAAATCATTTGTAACACCAAAAGTAGTAAAACGGATAAAATAAAAAGAATAATAAAGCCATTGGTAATATTTATATCCAAAATTGCAATAAAAAAATTAAAAATAATAGAATTTAAAAAAAAATAAAAAATCTGCAAAACATGTAAATAAGTCAAAAGATGCAATGACAACATCGCTCATAAAAGAAATAATAAATATTGCCAAAAAAGTGCCCATGAATATAAAGAAAGAATCTGAATAATAACACAAGTAATCTATAAAAAGACAAATATAGCAATAAATTTAGAAAAATAACAATAATGGAAAAATGTCAATAATATGAATTTTACCTGTAAATTTTATGCTTAGTAGTAAATAGAGCAATACTTAAAATACATTTTAACTATCAGCAATAAAAGAATATTGAAAGAACCAATACTGTTGCTATAATAACAATTAAGATCAAATTAATAAATGAATAAAAATAGTAATAAAACAAACGTCAATTGTAATATTAACAAAATTGTAACTATATCACCAAAACACCAAAATTAAAAGCAATTGCATATAACTTAGCAATTATAAAATGGCTATTTAAACGAAAACCATCTAAAATTCTGAAATAACACAATAGTAATGAAAATTACTTCCATATCAGTATACAAGCAATATTAAAAATAATGGCCATACTAGCAATGAAAACAAGAATTGTACGTATAAACCACAAAGTTGTATTCATGTGAAAACATGAATACAACTTTACCCTAGGACTTATAATTAGTAAGTCAAGGCGCTACTAACTACACACCACAGAAGGTTAAAAGGAATCCAGCCTTATAGTTTATATCTGCTATACTTAGGAATGAACACATTCTATCTGGATGCCACTATGTTCATATTACAGATTCCCAAACGTCAATCGTCGCTTCATATTAGCATTTAATTCAAATCCCAATCTCATTTGGACCTTACAATAACCAAATAAGCACATTACATATGTGAAAACAAGAATAATTTTATACCCCGACAGGGACTCGAACCTAATACTTATAATTACTAAGTCAGTAAGAAGGTTAGAAGTAAGGTTAGGAGTAATACAACCCTATAGCTTAATTCTGCTATACTTAGGAATGAACGTTATTTGGTTATTGTAAGGCTATAATGAGATTGGGATTTGAATTAAATGCGAAAATGAAGCCACGAGTGAGGTTGCAGAATCTGTAATATGAACATAATGGCATTCAGATAGAATGTGTTCATTAATAAGTATAGCAGATATAAGCTATAAGGTTAAATTCCTTTTAACCTTCTGTGGTGTATAGTTGGCAGTGCATTGACTTAGTAATTATAAGCCCAAGGTTCGAGTCCCGGTCGGGGTAAAAAATGATTCATGTTTTCATATATGTATTGTGCTTATTTGGTTATTGTAAGGCCCGAATGAGATTGTAATATGAATTAATTGCGAAAATTAAGCCAAGAGTGAGGTTGGGGAATCTGTAATATGAACATAGTGGCATTCAAATAGAATGCGTTCATTCCTAAGTATAGCAGATATATGCTATAAGGTTGGATTCCTTTTAACCTTCTGTTCTTGACTTAGTAATTATAAGTCCTAGGTTCGAGTCCCAGTCGGGGAAAAAATGACTCATGTTTTCACATATGTAATGTGCTTATTTGGTTATTGCAAGGCCAGAAATAAAATTGGGATTTCAATTAAATGCAAAAATGAAGCCACGAGTGAGGTTGGGGAATCTGTCACAATAACATAGTGGTATTCAGATAGAATGCGTTCATTCCTAAGTATAGTAGATATAAGCTATAAGGTTGGATTCCTTTTATCACTCTGTGGTGTGTAGTTGGTAGGGCCTTGACTTAGTAATTGTAAGTCCTAGGTTCGAGTCCCGGTCGGGTTAAAAAATGATTCATGTTTTCACATACATAATGTGCTAATTTGGATATTGTAAGGCCCGAATGAGATTGTGATTTGAATTAAATGCGAAATGAAGCCACTAGTGAGGTTGGGGAATCTAATATGAACATAGTGGCATTCAGATAGAATACGTTAATTCCTAAGTATAGCAGATATAAGCTATAAGGCTGGATTCCTTTTAACCTTCTGTGGTGTGTAGTTGATAGTGCCTTGACGTAGTAGTGATAGGTCCTAGGTTTG
>JAXCGZ010013657.1:60000-65000 GCA_037179515.1 Halocaridina rubra
TCCTAGCACGCTCGCTTGCTTCTCTCATATCCATCCTCTTATCATTCAGGGGTCTCCTTACTCCATCCATCCATCCAAACCTAGGCCTCCCTCTAGCATTTCTCCCATCAACTCTCGCATTCATCACCTTTTTCAGCAGTCTTTCATCATCCATCCTTTCCACATGGCCAAACTATCTCAGAACATTCATATCTACTCTTGTTGCAATGTGTCTCCTCACACTCGTTCTTGCTCTCACCACTTCATTCCTAACCCTATCCAATCGAGATACACCAATCATACACCTCAGGCATTTCATCTCAAACACATTTAGTTTCCGTCTCTCACTTACTTTCATACCCCATAACTCTGATCCATACATCACAGTTGGCACAACCACTTTCTCATACAAAACTTTCTTAACATTCATTTCCAACCCTCTATTCCTCATCACTCCTTTCAATGCACCCAACACTTTACATCCTTTATTCACTCTGTGACACACATCCGCTTCCACTCCACCATTTGCAGCTATAACCGAGCCTAAATACTTAAGCTGATTAACCTCCTCAAGTGTCTCTCCATTCACCATAACATTCAATCCAGCGCCATCCTCATATCTTGTACACCTCATAACCTTACTCTTTCCCACATTCACTCGCAACTTCCTTCTCTCACACACCATTCCAAATTCTGACACTAACTGACACAGCTTTTCCTCTGAATCTGCCACCACTACAGTATCATCTGCAAACAGCAACTGATTCAGCTCCCATTCGTTATCATCCCCAGCTACCATTCTCAAACCTCGACCACGCATTCGCTCATTCACTTCTCTTACAACTCCATCAATATACTAATTGAACAGCCATGGTGACATCACACATCCCTGTCTCAGTCCCACACTCACTGGAAACCACTCACTCACTTCATTCCGTACCCTAACACAAGCTCTACTGCCCTCATACAAACTCTTCACTGCATGCAACAATTTACCATTAACTCCATATAATCTCAAAACATTCCACATAGCCTCTCTATCAACTCTATCATATGCTTTCTCCAGATCCACAAATGCAAAATACACATCCTTACCCTTTGATAAATATTTCTCACATAACTGCCTAACTATAAAAATCTGATCTATACAACCTCTACCTCTCCTAAAACCACTCTGCACTTCCGCGATCACTTATTCTGTCTTATCCCTAATCCTATTAACCAGTATCCTACCATACACTTTTCCTACCACACTCAACAAACTTATACCCCTAAAATTACTGCATTCATACATATCTCCCTTACCTTTGTATAGGGGCACTATACAGGCAATCACCCATTCCACTGGCATCAATGACAACATAAAGTATATATTAAACACTCACTAACTATTCCAATGTAGTCAGACCCCCTTCTTTCAACATCTCCGGTCTCACACCATCCATTCCAGGTGCTTTACCTGCTTTCGCTTTATACAATGCCCTTTTCACCTCCTCTCTTGTAATCTCTCTCTCATTTTCATCTCCCATTACTGGCCCTTGAACCCCTCCCCCTGCCACTATAGCTGCCTTTCTATCTTTCTCAACATTCAGCAAGCACTCAAAATATTCTGCCCATCTTTTCCTTGCATCGTTCCCTCTTAACATCTTTCCATTCACATCTTTCACTGTCTCTTCCATCCTCGATCCACCCTTCCTTATTCTCTTCACTTCATTCCAAAACTCCTTTTTATTCTCCTCATATGACCTACTAAAATCCTGTCCCCACCTAACATTTGCCAACCTCTTCTCTTCCTCTACCTTCCGCTTGGTTTCCACATTTTTCTCCCTATATCTTTCATACTTCTCCCTACTTCTACACTGCTGCCATTCCTCAAAAGTCCTCTTTTTCTCTTCCACCTTCATTTTCACCCCTTCATTCCACCACTCGCTTCCCCTCCTCATGCCACCTCCAACAATCCTCTTTCTACACACATCACTTGCATGTCCCACAAAACATTCTTTCATCAACCCCCATTCATCCCCTAACTCCCCAACTTCTCTTTCTTTCACCCTGTCATACGCCACTCTCAACCTGTCCTGATATTCCTGTCTCTTCTCTGGCTTTTTCAACTCTTCCACCTTCACTATTTCCCTTCTACATCCCCCATACTATTTCCCCACTCTTTTGCTACTACCACTTTTGCTTCAACAAAAAAAAAATGATCAGAGATCCCAGCAGCCACACCCCTGAATGCATAGACATTTTTCACTCTACCAACCATGCTCTTTGCTACCAACACATAATCCATCAATGCTCTTTCTTTCACTCTTCCATTTGCCACTCTCATCCATGTATACTTATTTATTAACTTCTTCTTAAAAAACTATTACCTATCACCAACTCTTGCTCCACACACATATCTAACAGTCTCTCGCCACTCTCATTCCCACCTGGTACCCCATACTTTCCTACAACACCTTCTATCTCTCCATCACCCACTCTGGCATTCAAGTCACCCAACACAACTACATAGTTCCTTCTACTCAGATCATCCACACATCTAGTTAATTCATTCCAGAATTCATACCACACTTCCTCACTTCTCTCACATCCTGGCCCATACGCACTAACAAAAGCCCAACATTCAATTCCTATCCAAGCCCTCACCCACATCAGCCTAGATGAGACTTCTTTCCATTCCACTACCTGATTTACCATCCATTCACTCAGCAATAATACCACACCTTCTCTCGCTCTTCCCTTTTCAACCCCAGACACCCTACTTGTCACATCACCAAATGCCACGTCTCCTTTTCCTTTCATCTTCGTCTCACACAATGCCAATACATCCATCCTCCTCCTACAAAACATATATCCAATCTCACATCTTTTGCTCTCTATTGCACTACAACCACGCACATTTAGACACCCCAAAACTAGAGTTTGGGGTGAAGTTATTCTCCCCTCTACTCCCCTTCTTCTTTGACGTCTCGCAGGAGGTTGATGCAAGGGGGGGATTCCTAGTCCCCCCGCCCCGTCCACTTTTAGTCGCCTTTTACGACACGCAGGGAATACGTTGAGGCTATATATATATATATATATATATATATATATATATATATATATATATATATATATATATATATATATATATATACTCACACACACACACATATATATATATATATATATATATATATATATATATATATATATATATATATTTATATATATATATATATATATATATATATATATATATATATATATATATATATATATATATATATATATATATATATACATATATATATACATATATATATATATATATATATATATATATATATATATATATATATATATATATATATATATATATATATATATATATATATATATATATATATATATATATATATATATATATATATATATATATATATATATATATATATATATATATATATATATATATATATATATATATATATATATATATATATATATATATATATATATATATATATATATATATATATATATATATATATATATATATATATATATATATATATATATATATATATATATATATATATATATATATATATATATATATACATACATATACCTTGGCTGTTTCCCTCTTAAATTGGGGGGTAGCCGACATCAAAAAAAGGAAAACAGTTTGGGGAGAAGTTATTCTCCCCTCTACTCCCCCTCTTCTTTGACGTCTCACAGGAGTTTGGTACAAGGGGGGGATTCCTAGTCCCCCCGACCCGTCCACTTTTAGTCGCCTTTTACGACACGCAGGGAATACGGTGAGGCTATTCTCTGATATTGTGCCCTACCCACATATATATATATATATATATTATATATATATATATATATATATATATATATATATACATATATAATATATATATATATATATATTGATTATATATATATATATATATATATATATATATATATATATATATATATATATATATATATATATATATATATATATATATGTATATATATATATATATATATATATATATATATATATATATATATATATATATATATATATATATATATATATATATATATATAGATATATATATATATATATATATATATATATATATATATATATATATATATATATATATATATATATATATATTATATATATATATATATATATATATATATATATATATATATATATATATATATATATATATATATATATATATATATATATATATATATATATATATATATATATATATATATATATATATATATATATATATATATAGTAAGGAAGCCCATCGGTGAAACAAAACTTATAAAACAATGCTATATTTCGGATCCTAACTGGATCCCTTTTCAAGCACAACTGAGAAAAGAATAACAAAGATGGAGGAGACGTAAACAAAAGAACTCATGAGACCTGAGGGATTAAAAATTTTTATGATAAAAGGACAGGTCTAATCGAAAAGAATTATCCTCATCAAAGAAGCCGTTAAGATCATTAATCCATTAACAAAGGAAAATGTTAATCCTTAAAATGATAAAGGATCTGAAAGAAGATAACCCACAACAAATTTTTATAATTAAAAGAATATTAATAAATATGCACATATAAATATATACATATAACAATATCTGAACACACATCCCAATATACAAGAGCATACATAATGAAATATATATATATATATATATATATATATATATATATATATATATATATATATATATATATATATATATATATATATATATATATATATATATATATATATATATATATATATATATATATATATATATATATATATATATATATATCCTAATACAACCAAAATACACAATAACGACTACAATCTCGTTGGGGGTCTATCTTGAGGGATAACTTCGTTGAGGCAGCGCTTCAGGAGGGCTTTATCAATTATGTCAGGGGTCCATTGCCCCCTAGATAGATCGAAATTGTCCTTCATTTCAATGGGAGAATATTTCACAATTTTCCGTTT
>JAXCGZ010013658.1:0-42500 GCA_037179515.1 Halocaridina rubra
ATCAAGTATATCATTCTTTTATCTAAATGCAAAGGTAGCAATGCCCTTTCTAAAGCAGTTCGGCAAGGCACAATCAGACTTCATATTTTCCTACAAAAGTTTTAATAGTGTCTCAAAATAACAGATAAAAGAATATTTGGAACATTGTTAAAGGTCTTCTAAAGAAAAAGCAATTAAATACAAGCGCAATGTTGCTTTCCTGTTCAATAGCAACAAGAATAATGTTCTATTCCTTTTTCAATATTGTAAACCATAAACAACTATTTTAAAATTCCTCTACAATGCTTAAAAGGTATTAGCATAAGAATATACATTATTTAATAGGGAAAATCACGAATTCCAATATACGTTATGTGCTTTAAGTCATTGATGGCCAAAATTACTTTCAGAACTAGTGAAACTAATTTTTACAGCTTCCATAAGTGTCCAATATTGATTTTCACACTGTCAGTTATGAAGTATACATACTTCTTTTGAGCTTCTGTAATAACGCTGGGATCATCAGAGGCCAAATACACTCTCTTCACTATATCCGGTTGTTGAAGTTTTAGGGCTCTGTAATATTCCTCAACGTGGCCCATGTATTCATCTATCGAATGGTAGGCAGCTTCTGTACCCACTTTGTCTGTTCTTCTAACATGTACTCTAAAAAGTGAAAAATAAAGGAGTTACTATTTTTCTTCATCCTAACACATGAGGGTCATGAAAACATCTCAAGAGCTATTTACACCTTTATACTTGTGTACAAAATTAATTCAAATGACTAAAATAGAATAATAATAATAATAATAATAATAATTAGATACAAAACTTGCTGTCGGATGACACTGATGGAACAAAAAACTCTGAAGTGTAAATGCACATTTTAATAAGACAGTAAACCAAGACATTCACACTGCAGGAAATTAATTTTCAAGGTATATATTTAGTCTTTAAAAAAACTGCTCTTGTTGGATCAAGGCCTCTAAAAATATGAAACTTATCTATTCATATAGGACCAAGGCCTATACTTAAAAAATAAATAATCTGTTCATGTTGGATCAAGGCCTCAAGGAAAAAAAAAAAAAAAAAAAAAAAAAAATCTGTTTATGTTGGATCAAGGTCTATACTTTGGAAAAAAAAAAAAAAGTGATCTGTTCATGTTGGATAAAGCCTCTACTACAAAAAAAAAGTGATCTGTTAAGTTTGGATTAAGGCTTCATATATGTCATGATCTACTTCTGGTGCCCCTTTATCATTATGTTTCCATCAATACAAGGCATCTCCCCTTGTTCCTTAATTCTTCAGGTTGGACTGCCCTGACTGCAACCTCACCCTCCGGGATCAGTTCCTGGGAACTGGCTATGGCTCATGACAAGTGTCCCACTATGGTATGTGACTGGTGTTGAGCTCAGAAATCAATGTGGCTGGAAAAATCAATAACATACATACAATATATAGCTTTAATGTTTTGGCCAAAAGATAACATCGTACACCGATCGCTTCTCTACAATCTACCAATCCCAACATAAACAAACAAACAAAAGACGCTCGATTAGTGCAATATCGTATATAATAATTTGAACAGAATTAAAAACTGGCTGGTTCTTTTTCTATTATATTTTGGAAAGGAATAAAAGCTCTGCCTCTGAGGATCCATTCACTAAGAAATTACTTCTAAAGATATAACTATTTGCTTAGAAGAATTTAATAGGCAGAGAGCCAGCCACTCTCATACCACTGTGGGGGGAATAGGGGGTGGCCCAATTAATACCCAGGACCTGGATCCTTTTCTACCTTCTTCCTTCATATATTACTATCAGAAAAATAGCTTTTAGACAGGAATACTGCCTTCCACCTCCAGAATTTACAGGGTGCCCACAAGCCAAGGAGAAATAAAAACATTATCAGTCATCTTGTACATGCCACACAGAGTGAACCACATCAAGATAGGGCCAAATTCCAGAACCCAGTCTCAGGTTTTCAAATTTACACCAACACTGTTACAAAAGTCTGTTGCTGCTCACTGACACATGTCAAGGTCGATTAAATTTAACTATACATCAGCTCATCTTATTATATGCATGCCTTTTACTTTACAGAATGTCAAGGCCTTTAATAAATATGGACAATAATTTAGGACACAACATACACTTACCCAACAATTGGCCTCTGAAATCCCAAAGTTTCAGCCATGTTATCCAGCATTTCTTGAGTTTTGGGCTGCAGCTTTAATAGATACTTCAGGAACTGTCCCACCCACCAAGCTCCGGGGTCTCCATGTAACCTAATTAACCGTTCAGAGATATCTTGTGGAATAGCCATAGGCAAGTAAGCAGGTCGTTGTGACAACGTATCAATAATTGGCAGATCTATGACTTGAGTATCATTTGAGCCTGTCAGAAGTAAATGAATGATGATAATAATAATAATGAGCATACGTATCCACAATATCGCAGACTACGAACGAAGTTTGTCTATCAAAATTCCAAAAGTTAGAAGTATAATACAGTGTGTATTTCTGGTACAGTAAAATAATCCCAAGACATCGGGAGACCACTGCCTCCATCAAGTGATATGAAAGAAATTTTGTGGATTGCCTTAAAAACACAGGGAGATTAAAATAAATAAATAAATAAATTTTTCACATCACCTGAATCTCCCCATTTGATGGAGGCAGTAGTCTCTGAAAGTCTACGGATTATTATACTGTACCAAAATCACATACTGTATATACTTACACCTACTTGGTTTTATTGGACAAGCCAATAATAATAAAAATAATAATAATAAATACTTTATTCTATACTGTTTTTTGCCATATTCTGGTGAAGCTTGCAGGATGAGCACACCAGATTAAAAAGAGACAGTGGTGATTCACTTTATCCTGCCCATCTTCACAATTCTATCAGCTTTTCTGGAGCAAAATAATACCAACAAAATATGAGGAAGAGACTGCCAGACCTTTGATCCCTATTACTAATAGTCAGCTATTACAACACATAGGGTATATAAGGGAGTATTCTCTTCCCTACCCACCAAATGGGATAATACAGTAAAATATTAACAAGAACACTATTTCATTTTATTTAACAGGACACCCTATCTGAAACCAGCAGGGTAGCCACAACTGAACAAACAGGGGAAGCATCAGAGTTTCATCATATCCTGTATATTCTCACTTATTCTATCAGCGGTTTTGTGCAAAGGGAAAAATAATTTGGAGGATAGGATTGCTAATCCTTTTACTTCCTTACCCTTTATAGCTAACTCTTTGTGATACAAAGGTGATACAGGCACTGTTTTCTTTCTATTGCACCACCAAGGATACTTTTTAATCAATACTAATAATTACAATAATAATAATGGAAATAAACCCACACTGGAAGTGAATAATTTTATATCACATATGTATGTAAATTATAGTAAATGAAGCTTCTATGACTCCTGCCACATTTTCAAGGTACTGAACATGATGTAATCTGTACTTTTATTATTTCCTGTAAAGGACCTACACATCTCAGGCACATAGATCAACTATCTCCCACCACATGTATATTGATTATTAGGGGCTTTGGCCGACGCATGGACTATTTCTTTTTAATTTTCAACCAAATCTTTTTTATTCTTTTTAAAGAAAACTTTCACATTCAACATGAATAAAGTTTTAATCAGCAAAATATATAAAAACACACAGTGCAGTCTTTCTTAATTAAATCTCTTATTCTTCTATTTTTAACCTCTACTTTTTAATCATTGTCTATTATAATTATCAAGATAACAAAGTATACTGTAATCTTCACTTACCATAATAGAAAACATCGTTAAGAATGTTTCTCTATATTTTCAAATAGAGTTACAGTTTTAATATCTTAATTAAAAACCGACACTGTGTGGGGTTATTTTCATGACTGCATGGCTTTTTTCATAAATTTCATTTATTTTAACATTTTAAAGTATCGTTCTATCCATATGGCTTTGGCTTACAAGGGGGATTGCAGCCATTTTATATGTATGCATATATGTTTGTGTATAGAAAAGAATACTTATAAATTGGGAGAGAAGGGCAAGATATTTAACAATGGATTGGGACCTAAAGGAAGAAACTACCAGCAGCCTGTTGTCTGGTTCAGACTCCTGGAAAGCCACTGAGAAAAACCACCATTAGCCCTCCTTTTTCCAGCCCACCCAATGAGCCACTAAGTCAAACCACCATATCCACCTCCCACCACCTTACTCAGGGTTCATGGAATAGTAGATCCTTTACATGGGCAAGCAGCTTATACACACTTGTCTGCTACAGTCTATTAGGGAGGCAAGATATGTTTCTCTATTCAGTGATCAAAGGTGTATATGCAAACAAACATTGGCCAAAAGGCTGCTATGAAAAGGCATGACTAATGGAAAACTTTTCTTAATTCCATATTTTACCTTTAAAATAAAGAAAAGGTCCATTACAATCAGTCTTGCAGACCTGTATTACTATGGATAAAAGAAGACATTGAAATTATTACCTGGCCAGTGTGAATGCGTATATCCAGATGGATCAGTGCAAGTTTCACTGAGGGGATGGAAAACATCTTCCCACCCTGCATTATTATAGCGCCAACCACGAGACTTTAAAATTAGTGTACGTTTTGTCCCATATGCTACGATGAAGCAGTATACAACGTGATGAATCTGACAACCATAGCCACAACCCTGGAAGAAAAGTGACAAAAATAATTTTGAGGATAAACAGTTTTAGGTTTTGAATTTCTCTCTAAGTATCAGCTCCCTCTTTTTGCTTCACCACATATGCTATTCCTCTCTGTCTCAAAAAGATAATGGTCTCACATATTAACATCAGCATCTGGTGATATATGCACATTTAACACATTCTTTCTTTTATTTTTCTTATCCCCAGCATAATATCAATCCATGCTATATTTGCATTTTACACTGGTAGTTCATGAAGGCTCGAGCCTCATCCCTTATTGAGACTGGCATTCCCTGCCACAAAATATCTTTTTTCTCCCTGTGTCTATCTGTTCCTAAAGTTTCACTTATTAATGAGAATGCTAACCTACTGAATATACCCTCAATCTCTACATTACTCTATTATGTATACGGACATAGTGATTTCACAAGGGAACACCAAATATATACTTCCAAACTTTATTTTGCTCTCAATGGGAAGTCATTTGCAACACCAGGTCAAAAGGCAAGAAAAATTACTAGCCCTTTATATAAGTAACTTCCATCTACACAACAAAAGCCCAGGACTTTTTAACTCTTATATGAAATTACTTTTCCTTACTCAATAGTACTGTTACCACTATTATATTATTCCTCCTTCTCTCTTTCAAAAACAATCTATCTTTTTGTTTCTTAGTTTTCTCTTTCAATATAATGATCTAGTTTTCAATTAATATGCAAATTCTAGATTTCACACACAAAATCCCAAGTCTGGAAACGCAAAATATAATCTTATCCTGCCCAATCTTTCAACTACCCTTGCTTTCTAGGCAACAATAAAGTAAATACAAGAATAGAGGACTGCTAAACCATTGTCCTCATATTTCTATATGTGACTCTTTAGATACACAAGGCATGCGAATGCAGTATTGTTTAAGTCTCCAAACCCAAGACATATTATAAGTGTTCATTTCAAAAAAAGAGTAAAATGTACAGAAATTCACAGTGGTTTCAAAATACCCCTGTACCACAAACCTGAAAATGCGTAGTTCTGATATATTTTCATTCCATTTATTTTTCATCATGATGTTACGGCAAGAAAAAAAAAATTTCAGGGTTGTGATAACACTGACCTTATTAAGATTGCAAACAAGTTTTCTTGCTTTTGGGCAATCTGGTGGATGCTGTAAAGTATGTAGCCTCTTCTGGACGAGATTGCTTAGGTCAAGCGCTTCTTGTTCTCTCCAGGCTCCTAATCCGTCCAAGTTGCTCAGTCGCTTGAGGTCAAACTGTGTTACTCTGAAAAACAACTATACACTAAGTATCTGAAAGGGTACATTTAGTGTAATATTATCATAATCTGAAAATTAATCAATAGAAAAAAATATCTGGCACACATAATAAAGACGCTTAATATTTGGAAGAAGCCATGTGAACCATGCATCAATAAGAGCATAACCCAAATTGATATTTTCTTATGAATACGAAACATATTTCCCACATTCATGGAAGGCAAGGCATTTGCCTCTCATGGTTCATTCACTATTACTCGACTTTTAGTCTTTCCTTCCTTTGATGGCACTGAGTTAGTTCAAGCCATGTTAATAGTTTTGCTATGCATCTGAAAATAAATTGCTTCCTTCTATACCTATTCCAGCATTTGTTGTTCCTCTTCTTTGCCTTCTTACATTCATTATTGAACAATTTCTCTTTGGCATTAAAAATTCCCATCCAGGTAGATTGATATGCAAAGCTAACTATGCTCTCACAATGATCAAAAAGGATTTTGTATATCTGTACAATTTTATTGCTAAAAATGGTCACTCCATCAAATCCTACAAAATCTTTGGTTTTTCTCCATATATCTCCTTTTGGATAGTTCTTTCTCATTTCCTTCTCCGTTTCCACACTCTCAGACAGAACATCATCTACAACACAGAGGTCACTTTTCCAAACTGGTGGCTGAAAATCAATTTTACCAAAAACCAAATCATTATCTGTATACTGTATATATTATGCAATGATGGCTCTTCTACTTCCCTGGTCACTCTAGTTCCATGTGTATATGTATGTACCTCCATCACTGTCTCCTTTTACTACCAAATTTCTTTTAACTGTATTTAAATTTTTTTTTAATACTCTCCTGGTAATAATCTCCTAAGAACTGTTCAATATTTTCTTTCATTTAAATATTTCAAGCTGTTATTCTTTATATATCTCTAAGACAGCAAAGAAGCAAAATTAAGCTATCACCCAACTTATGTTATTATTCTCATGCTTAGCATTTCCATTCTCCAGCTCTTTCTTTTCTCCATGATTTTAATCTTCTTTTTTTTTTTTGTTCCAATCTTTCCTCTTATTTTATTTTATATCCCCTTCCCAAAGTATTTATAGTTTCTCAGAATGTACTATTTTACTTCTCGTTACTCTAAATTTTCTCTCATTTCTCTTTCCATATATTACATTTTCTCATCCAAATTCTTTTAACCTACTTCTTTCTAAACTTTCTCATGGCATTTCGTTTTCTAGGAGTCCTTCCATTACCTTTCCCTAAGCAACATGGGGAAAGTACAGCTGGTACTGTTGTTGTGGGAGAGATCCAATTTTTACTTTAGCCTCTAAAAAATACAAATTCAATATTAATCTTTATCATCACACCATATGTCTAGCAATACAAATACTAACAACCTGGCAATAACTACCTACTTGAAGTTTTCCTGTAGTCATGATAAACACCTATCATGAGAAAAACCAAAATCAAGCAACATATTATCTCTGAAAGGCATCAACAGTCACATTATAATAATGCCAGATCTTCAGTTTCAAAGTTATTCTAAAACGCAGTTATGAACCCAAAGGCTAATTTTTTCCATAAGCAATAAAGGATTTACACAAAAATACGGATGATCATTGGATGCTGCTAGCACTTCTATACTTCCTTTGTATGCCAGCATTAGTCTTCTCTCCTTCATCAAAAATGGAAACAAAGTTTCTACATGCTCTAATGCAATCAGTCTTCACAAAACAATGTCATACTTACAGTATCTGCAAACTTTCCAATCCTCAAAAGCCATCATTTGTTACTGATTTACTATCATGGTGAACAATTATACCAAAAAATATGGAGTACCTTACACTGATTCTTCTGTGTGCATATGTGTTCATGTGCATGTGAGTTGTTTTAATTGTTTATATAAGGGCAGACTGACAATAGAGGAGACTCAGCAATTAATAAAATACAATGTAATACACATATTTTTTCATTTATTACTAAACAGAGGCAAAATAGTTAAAACCTACCGAGTATGATCTGCCCCTTCTTCCAAAATCCGATCAATATGGGTAGCATAATCTGCAAAGGATTCCACTTTTTTACGAAGTTGTTTTAGCTGATCAGATATATACCACCATTTTTCCTGAACTCCCCTTTCAACGTGACGTCTAGTCTTTTCAAACTCAAGTGACGGGGTAAACTCTGAAGCTCCTGAAATAGAATGCATAGAAAGGAATTCTATAATTAAATATGGAGTGTTAAATCACATCAAAATACTACACACTTTCCTATTATAAATAAGGTGTCATTTTCTAAGACACATAAATAACGTTTGTATTATATACTAAGGTAAAACTTTTCTCGTAGTCTAAGATAAAGAGAAAAACTATTTATCAAACAGAGCAACTTGAGTAAGACAGTATGCAGCTCGGTAGATCCTGTAGCATTTTATATGAAAAAGTAAAGGTATATTTATTCAAAAGTAAGCCTCCTTCAGGACCTGAATGTTGCCTGGAGGAACCTCAGACTCCTTTGGGAGCATGCTTGTCCTGAGTTATGTCCATAGTGTACTTTCAAGGCGATCCTCTAGGCTTCTTTTATATCAGCTGTACTCCACTGGTTGATGGAAGTAGTAATAGCCGAAACTCCAGGAATCATTTTACTACACCAAAAATAAATATTGTGTACATAGTATTTATACCTTATGGTGTTTTATTGATACAGATTATTAAGTTTCTTACTGTCAACTAAAGCCCAGAACATTTCATGCATACGAAATATTCTTAAACAGTACATATAATACACAAATAATCGGATCACCATCCCAAAAGACAGATAATATATTTCAATTCAGTATTATGCCAATATAGTGATATTTGGTATACTTTATGTCCTCAACCTTCGTTCTCCATATAGGTTGCAGGCAGTATTTAAAAAGAACATCACAGTGGTGGAGAGCATATCCACCCTTTCATTATTTGTTTGTTAAATTGATATGTTTATGAACAGTTTCATTCAATTTCAATCATTTTTATACCACAACTGAACCAAGGAGTCAACAATTTCATCATACTCTGCACATCCTCAACCCTTTCATAAGGTGGTCTGTAGCAATAACAACTATATTAGTGAAGGGTAAATATCCGTGGAAAACTTTAGAACAATTAGTATACTTGATCAACTAACCTGCTTTTAGGTCACCCGTTGCATCTGCCTGCTGAAGCATTCGCTGAGCATGTTCTAGCTTCTGCTGCAACTCTGCAATCATTTCAGGATTCCCACTTGCTAATTGAGAACCATCACTGCCTTCGCTGTTCAAGGAGCTCATATGCCTGTAAATATATATGACTGTTATTTACTTGATATAAGAGCTTAATTATATCTTATTAAATATGCAATGCTAATGTAATATGGTCTTGACCTGCCTTAATAAAGATATCTCATTAACCCTTACAAGGTGAGTGTGCAAAATGCTAAATGCAATCTGGACAGAAGAAAGTCAGAAGGATTAAACGGAGGATATAGTAAGTTTTCTAATACACCTTAAATAGCACAATTCCAAAGAACCACACAATCAACCAAAATTATTCCTCAATCCCTCCTTTCTTGCTTATCCTCATTGATCCTTCCATAACCTTCAGAAAACTATAAATTAAACAAGTCGATGACCTATGAATCAATAGTATTTTACTACACACACTCTACCGGAAGAGGGTAACCTTTCGTGCTAATATCTACAAATACATTATGCCATCAAAATATCAATACATTATAATGTCACTTGTCATACACATTATTTTACAGTAAAAATTATTATTATTACGGCTACAATATGATCTAACATTTAATCCAAAATATACTGTATAGGAATATATTAAAATTACATTAAGAGTTTGCACTTCAAGTACATACTGAACCAAACCAAAAATTTTGTTAGCTCATCACCTCTACTGCATCTAAACATTAATAATTTCCTTCTATCAGCCCAGTACTTTTGAATATCAGTAACAAGCAAATTGCTCACTTCCCAAATCATTTCTTTTTCCTCCTTTTTTGTAGCTCCCCTGGTAAACCAAACTTTCTCACCTCTACTCTTCTCACAAACATTTTGACGTAATGCACCATTCAGCCTCAAGCCAACCTTTACATCAAAATACATAATAAATGGCCTCAAACACCCTTGTAAGAGGGGAGACCAAGCCAAGAAACACGCATTCACCACGGTCCACTCATACCTCAACCACTCCTCTTAGCTCATTGGGGTTTATTCCACCCTGCTTGGGTCACCCACAAGGTAGGCGGGCAAGGATATTCTACAATAAGGCCAGACAGCTGCAGCTGCTTTACCCCCCTACCGCTTCATCAGATTGCAACTTCCCTCACACCTGTCCATCACAGTTCACTGAGCCAGCAGGTGCGAGAAATCCCTTTGGTCCGTGTCACCTATACATGTTTATCCTCTACTCATTCCTATCTCTTGCACACTCTCTACCCTGCTTCACTGACATACCACGAGCTTTCAGTGCCCTTTTCCTGCCCTCCATCCAAGTCATTCTAGGTCTTCCTCTAGACCTAACTCCAATCACAACTGCGCTCCACACTCTCTTCACTATTCGTTCATCACTCATCCTTCCCGTGTGTCCTGACACACTCAACAATCTCTGATCAAAACTATCCAACAGCTTCCTTTCAACACTCATTCTCTGTTTGACATCCTCAATTCTTATTCTATCTATTCTAGATACACCAATCATACTTTTCAAACACCTCATCTCCATTAAATCAAATTTATTCCTCTCATCCTCTCTTGCATTCCAAGCCTCTGTTCCATACAATGCTGTCAGCACAATCACACCTTCATATATCCTTCTCTTTGCATTCATTCCCAAATATCTATTTCTCATTACACATTTTACCCCACCCAGACATTTACTCGCTTCCTTCACTCTATGACTTACCTCTGCATCCATTCGTCCACTTTATGATACATGTGACCCTAGAAAATTAAAACTCTTCCAATTTCTTCAAGCAACTCCCCATTCACTCCTACATTCAATCTGCCAACATTAACACTCCTCGTGTATCTCATGACTTTACTTTTACCAATATTTGCTCGCAACTTCCTTCTTTCACTCATACTCTATATTTAATTTTTACCATTCTTACGAGTGCTCTTTATTTCCATAAAATAATGTCTCCATTCTCATGTATCTTTAGATGTTGCCACATTTCATTACTATCAACCCAGTCATTTTCTGTAATAATTACATGCATGCAAACTGCAGCGATACCTTTCACAATAAAAATTTTGAACATTCCTCCAGATATACTCGTCACATACTTCAACCTTATCTGACCCGATTGTTCAATTCTGCTTGATACTTTGTGCAGCCAATTACCTTCACTACAAGACCTCAACTCTAAATTATACTAGAGCCCCTTACACTGTCTACTACCCTATCCTCAGAGAAGTTCGTATTGTCTCTCGTACATTTGCCAACCAAACCACTTGATACCTTTTTGCCAATGCAAAATACTTTTAGGTAACTAATATACAATATCAAGTCCAATACAATCATGTATGTTTATTATTTTTAAGCCCTCAAGCTGTCTTAATAGAATATGTTCATTATAGAGTATACATGTCTAAGAGAGATAACATTCAAAATGTACACAAATACTAGCACGGATTTTTTTTTTTCAAATAACTGTACATGGGGACATGTGCACATGGGCACTCCTCAGTGATATTGCAGTTGTTAAACATTACAATCTATATTTGGTCATGTATAAATCAAATATTAATAGAATTTGCAATTCATTTTAAATATCATAGCAAGTAATTAATAATAATATAGTGTAACAATTGATTGATGGCAGAAGAGCACTCTGCGATTATTAATTAAGAGTAACATATTATAGTTTACATGTATTAATGGCAGAAGAGCACTCTGCGATTATTGATTAAGAGTAATATTTGTAACAATAATTTTCAATAGCCCTTGTTGAGTGCTATCATTTAAGTTAAATCTCCACTTTACCACAGAACCACTACAGACAATTTGAAGCAGATATAGTATAACAATTTTCAGGTTAGAGTAATAAGTAATTAAATATACATGCATGCACATGTACCTACATATATACATGCATATTCTCATATATACACAGCTAATAAGATGAGTAATAGAAATGCCATTGGGGCTTCATAATCATACATATTTAAGAGAGAGAGAGAGAGAGAGAGAGAGAGAGAGAGAGAGAGAGAGAGAGAGAGAGAGAGAGAGAGAGAGAGAGAGAGAGAGAGAGAGAGAGAGAGAGAGAGAGAGAGAGAGAGAGAGAGAGAGAGAGAGAGAGAGAGAGGAGAGAGAGAGAGAGAGAGAGAGAGAGAGAGAGAGAGAGAGAGAGAGAGGAGAGAGAGAGAGAGAGAGAGAGAGAGAGAGAGAGAGAGAGAGAGAGAGAGAGAGAGAGAGAGAGAGAGAGAGAGAGAGAGAGAGAGAGAGAGAGAGAGAGAGAGAGAGAGAGAGAGAGAGAGAGAGAGAGAGAGAGAGAGAGAGAGAGAGAGAGAGAGAGAGAGAGAGAGAGAGAGAGAGAGAGAGAGAGAGAGAGAGAGAGAGAGAGAGAGAGAGAGAGAGAGAGAGAGAGAATATTCCCTCTACCTATTTTTTTTTTTTTTTTTTTTTTTTACAGATAGAAAAGTCATTTAAATATGTTTAGATAGGGTAACAGAATTACATTTTCTTTTCAATGCTGAGTATACACTAAGAATAGTATTTAAGATCTCTGGGTTGCAAAAGTGCACACAAAGTTCATAGTAGCTCAGACCAAGAGGCCTGAAATCCTTAAGCTTTGTGCACTCTGAAATGTAGTGTACTAAAGTGTTGCTCCCTTCACACTCACATAAATGGCATTTTGAGTGTTCTTGTCTCTTCTGCAGCTACAGTGCAAAAGAAGGAAACAACATACTGTATATAATGTTACATAACTTTAATATAACACTTTGTAAAGATCAGACACTTACTTTGTGAAATCCTGCAGCACCTGTCTTATATCGTCATTCTGTTTCTTGAGAGCATCAAGTTCTTGTACAGCTCGCTGGAGTCGCTGGTTTAGCCTGGGGTCACTTGTAACAGCGGAGGGCGAGGGCGGAGCCAATAGTGCTAATCCTATTAACCATATCACACCAACAGCACCTCCTATGCGCCACGCCCAACCACTCATCCAACGCATACTAAAATTTCTGTTGGAAACATTTTTTATAAGAATAAGGCTTATCCCTGCCAACTGCATGATTATTAAACAAAGATATTTTGATTAATATGGTTTGGAGGACACCAGAGGAATGTTATAAGGAAACTTTGAGAGGAAGTGAGGAAAATGAAATAAAAAAACAGTAGCACTGTCTGCTGAAAAATTCTTTTATCTTCTTAACAAACTATACGTATTAAATCTTCACATGTCTAAATACCATATATAAAGGTATGATACCTAGTGTAATCCCTAGAACTAATTACATAAGTAAATCATAGGGAACAACAGTGGAGGCCTTGGGTACAACTCTTAACTATGCCAAAATACAACTACAACGAGAATTTGACCCACAAGAAATCTCAGACCTCATTGGCCTGAAGGTATAGGTATAAAAGGAAATATATATACATATGCATCTGTTGCAAGGAACAAAGAATGGTCATGGAGAATATGACTAAGCAGGTACATGGTTTGGAATGCAAGTCAAAATACATAGGAACAATTTTCTCACCATCCAGATTAAATTGCTTTATCCAGATGCAAGCATGCGTTGCACAATGATGAGAGGGGAGTCCGTAATCCAATTTTTGTGGGGGAGCCACAAAAAGAATTTAAAGTAGAATCCCTGAAATATCCCTGAATTCGGTTATCTCATCCAAAAACATATATTTGTTAGTCGTGTTTTAACATGAAACTGTGCACAAGCCTAACATGCAGAAATTTTAATACATAGCCACTATAATCACTACTGCCTCTATTACATAAACAAAATAAGAAAAGAGAACATCAATTGCCTATGTTATGATGGCTACAACTGAACTGGAATCAACAACTTTACATGAGGCATCCATGAAAATGTTAAATGAAACAAGATGTGATAATAAACATTGAATGAGGCCCTTCCAGATAGACTCGGCCACCCCCATTACACAGGGATTGCAAACACTGTGTGTGTGTACGTGTCTATATATATACAGTGGTACCTCTAGTCACGAATTTAATCCACTCCTTAACCCCATTCTAAGTTCTTAATCTAAGACATAAAAATAGTAAAACTAAACAGTATTGCTTACCTTTACTTATGTAATATGAAACATAACAATAGTAAAATTACATCACAGTACAGTACAGTGCAGTATACAGTACAATACTGCTTACCTTTACTCATATGGTCAGCTTGCACACTGGAAGGGGCATTGTAAGGGATGGTAACCCCCTCCCTAGTTATTTCTGCTAACACACTTGGAAATTTTTACGGCTTTCTTATCACCGCTAGCAAGCAGTTTACCTTGCACCCTTAGGTTATGCGAACTAAAATGATTAAACCAACCCCTACAGGCCATAAACTCTTCATTTTCACTCCCTTTTCCGTTTCACCTTGCACCCTTAGGTTATGCAAACTAAAACCATTAAACCAACCCCTACAGGCCATAAACTCTTCACTTTCACTCCCTTTTCCGTGCGTTTTACTATTTCAGCTTTAATTTCCATGGTGATGGCTTTTCTTGTAGCACAGTCATTAGAACTATCACAATTACCCTTAGGAGACATAGTGATGTCTAAAAAGAGCAAAAACGAGCAAATCCAAGGAGAGAGCTGATGAACATAAGAAACAATATGTCGGGTGAGAATAAAATAAGTGGTGCTTCTTCTAATGCCACGTGACGCCGTATTCTTACACAACGCTTAACAAACGACTTTGAATAAAATCGTCTCTACAGCTAAGTTTTGTTTGTTTTATTTTAATGCCAATATAATCCTTCAATATAACTATAGATAAAAATAAATAAATAAAAAATGCCAATGACTTGATAAATATGAATACACCTGTGATACTATCTGTGTATTTCAAATAAAATCGTAATTACAGCTATGATTTTGGTATTTTTTTTTATTCAGTATAATCCTTCAATATAATATAACCAAATATATAAGCAAATAAAGAAATAAAGCCATTAAACTAATAAATAAGAATAAAGCTGTGCTGCTGGCTGTGTATTCGTCCACCACACTCACAAACTGATAAGCCCGTGCTTTTTGAATTTAAGTTCACCAGCCAGGTAGGTCGAAAAATTAATTTATTAATTATTTACTGGCCTAAGACATAACAGAAAAACGACACAACTTGGATGGACGTTCTAAGAGGACCTCCAGTATACGTACCTATATACAGTCTCTTCTTTTTTTTGCAAGTATAGATTCTCAAAAGGCTCGTGTAATTAAATTTTCACGGAATGTTAATAGGTAGGGCTACATTCCACAAGCGTGCATAAACACGCTATACCAAAGAAATAAGCGAGTTAAACAAATTTTACAAGTACATAAGCAAGCTGAAATACGTATGTAAGCTAAAAATATACAAATACAGCATTAAAGATATACATATAAACAAAAAAATAAACAAATTAACTCACTCTATATACAGTGGACAACAGGCACACTGGGACGTGAGTGGTGGCGGTGAGCAGTTAACTTAAGCGGTAGGAGAGGGAGAAGAAGAGAAGTGGAAGCGCTGACCTGTGGTTGTGATTGGGATGCATGCTTCTTAGATGTGCTGGGTTGAGGGTCATCAGAATCAATTGTTTTTGATGAGAAGTAGGCATGAAGAGTTCCCTGCCATGCAACCTTCCTCTTTTCTTGCAAAAGTCCATTGTAGCAGACAACATCTTGCAAGACCCTTCAGTACGTCAAGCCTGCACACTCTACATTAGGATCTTTTTTATCAAAAATATTCAAGGCATTCTCCAGATGGTTAAAAAAGTCAACCAAGTCCTCCACAGTGAATGTTTTCATGGGGCTCCCATGAAATGTGGCTGCTGCCTCCTCTTCACGTTATCGATGAGATTCCGTCTCATCCAAATCCTCGGCAGTCAACTCCTCTGTGTGGGAAGCAAGCAGGGCATCCACATCCGCCTCAGCAACATAGGAGAATCCCACATGTTGCGCAAGATGAACACACTCAAGCTTCGTCTTTTAAAGCCTTTTTTGAGATCAAAACCCTTGACGGAGTATGTTAGTTTCAGGCAAAACTCCTTCTATGCCCCATTCAGACATGACTGTGTAACTTCAGCCCAAGAATCCTTCACAAACCAAATGGTGTGCTTGATATTAGTCTTTCCAGTTATCCTTAACTACATTTTTCATTACTTTCACACATGAAAGATCAGGAGCTTCAGCAGCTTTTTCAGGCTGGGCCATGCTGACGTCAGTCTTCTTACTGAGGTCTTTATAGGAGTTCCTAAGATAATGCGATTTAAGCACTTGCACCACCCCCAGGTCCATTGGTTGTAGTAATAAAGTTGCATATAGTGGCAGAAACACAACTTATATTTCGGTTCAAATCGCCAATTGATGGAGGATGGGCTGGTGCATTATCCAATGTCAATAAACTTCTAATTCTTTTGGGAGATGAGTCAAGAAATAATCTTTAAAAATACTCCCAGTCATCCATACTTTACTTGCATACCAGTGTGCCGGAAGTAACTGTTTATAATAACCTTTCAATGCACGAAGGTTTTCTGAGTGACAAATCATTAGAGGCTTCAGCTTCAGGTCACCCTCAGCGTTAGTACCAAGCATCAGCGTAAAGCGATCTTTTGCTGTCTTGTATCCTGAAGCACGTTCTTCTTCAATGGAAATATAAGTCCTGTATGGCATTCTTTTCCAGAATAAAGCAGTTTCGTCCATATTAATAATCTGCTTAGCCGTATATCCCCCTTCCTCTATGATAGCCTCTAGTTCACTAGGAAATCGCTTTGCCGCCTCCAAATCAGCTGATGCGCTCTTGCCTTGTGTTTTGAGGTTGCGATATCCAAACCTACGTCGAAAGTTCGCAAACCAGCAAGGGCTAACTGCAAAGGGTTTTACTTAGCCTTCTACCTGCGACTTCAAATGTTCATAAATCTCAATCACTTTTTCCTTCACAAAACTGTGCGACATTTTTGTTTGTTCTTTATGGCCATCCACGTACTTAACACCTTTTCCATTCTTTCCATAATATCTGATTTGGCATACGAAGACTTCGCCGAACTTAAAAGAACACCAGCTTTTGCAATTTTCTTTTTTTCCTCATTCTCACGTATGGTATGCAACATGCTTTCACTGAGCTGCATCGACTGTTTAATAGTTGAGGTTGCGATATCCAAACCTACGTCAAAAGTTCGCAAACCAGCAAGGGCTAACTGCAAAGGGTTTTACTTAGCCCTTCTACCTGCTACTTCAAATGTTCATAAATCTCAATCGCTTTTTCCTTCACAACACTGTGCGGCATTTTTGTTTGTTCTTTATGGCTATCCACGCACTTAACACCTTTTCCATTCTTTCCATAATATTTGATTTGGCATACGAAGACTTTGCCGAACTTAAAAGAACACCAGCTTTTGCAATTTTCTTTTTTTCCGCATTCTCACGTATGGTATGCAACATGCTTTCACTGAGCTGCATCGACTGCTTAATAGTTGCTGTATTCTCAAGCACTTGTAATGGGCCAACTTGTAGTTTTTTCTAAGGTTTGTAAACTTTTATCACTCTTTTGGGAGCAGGATCATTAGCACAATCTTTTGCTGGTCGTTTACTGGCCATGATGGATATATAAAAACGAACTAGAAAGCATAGCAGACACAATGTTTACCACAGCAACAGTTAGAACAAGAGCTATATCCACACTGTAAGTTGTGTGAAGCGAGACTGAAGCACATGCAAACGTTGGCAGAAAATTGGAAACGAGGCGAGGGCTTAGTCTCAAACTGTACCACGTTTTTTTGCTCGTGTTATTCTTATAATTTGAAATATATTATAGTTATTGAGGACACACGTTACTCCAAATTCGCATAATCTAAACTCGCGAAAAAAGAGGAGATTGTACCGTCACACCTCCACCTACAAACAAATTGACCTACGAATACAATTTTCGAACAAATTTTGAATCGACCAACGAATAATCTTCGAGGTACGAATGCACATCTGCCCGGGCGACCATGTGTTTGGTCTCAGTTCTGCATTGGTGCCCGTGCTGTGATGTTTGTTTGTTGTAGATTTCCATTATTTTTGCATTTTACTTTAAGCTAGCCTTCAATATGGCTCCTAAGAAAGTTAAGTGCATTAATGATAGTGGTGTTAAAAAGCTAAACATATTAAAGTGGATATGAAGAAAGAAATAATTGCTAATCATGAGAATAGAGTTCATGTTTCTGATCTCACCACGCAGTATGACATGGCAAAATTGACCAATTGTATGATTTCAAAGAATAAAGAGACCTAAAAGGAGGCTAACGTTGCTACAGGAGTTACTATATTAACGAAGAATAGGTCCAAGATCATAGAAGAGGTAGAAACATTGTTGTTAGCTTGGATAAATGAAAAAGAGCTTGGTGGAGATAGTGTGTCCGAAGCTATGATATGCACAAAGGCTGTACAGTTACACCATGATTTCATAGCGAACACTCCAGGTGCTAGTGGCACTAAAATTAGCGAATTTAAAGCAAGTACAGGTTGGCTTGAAAAATTTTGTCGTCACACTGGAATTCATAGTGTTGTTAGGCATGGAGAGGCGGCTAGTTCAGTCCAAAAGGCAGCGGATGCCTATGTGCTAGAATTCACTAAATTTATGAAAAGTGAAGGTTGCTTCTCGCAGTAAGTTTTTAATTGTGATGAAACAAGACTGTTTTGGGAAAAAATGCCTGGAAAGACCTACAAAACCCAAGAGGAGAAGACACTCTCTGGCCACAAACCAATGAAGGGCATGCTTACACTGAATATTTCCTTGTCCATGTGCCTGAAGGCTACCCTTACATTTGCTAAGAAAGCATATGCTGCCCTTACTATGCCATTTATATGCATTTCTGGAGACAAATCTGCCAGTATGTTTACTCCAAGATCTCTCTCATTCTCTGTCTCTTGAAGTTGTACTCCTGCCACAGAGTAGTCAAGCTTGGCCCTTCTTGCACTTGTACCCATTCTCATTACCTTACATTTTGAAGTATTGAATTTCATTAGCCACTTTTCTGACCACTCATGCAGAGTATTTAGATCTTCCTGCAGTTCTCTACCACTGTTCTCGTTTCTTACTTTCTTCACAATCTATGCATCATCTGCAAACATATTCATGAATGAATTTACAGACTCTGGTAGGTCATTTTCATATACAAGGAACAAAAGTGTCCCTAAAACTGAACCCTGTGGAACTCCACTACTAACTCTTCTCCATTCAGACAGTGAGTGTCTTACTCTAACCCTGTTCCCTTCCTTTTATGTAAATTGCGTGAGTGTGTGACTGTGTATAGAACGACGAGTGAGGGAGGCCCACAGTTTGTCTGTGAGGATGAGAGAGAGAGAGAGAGAGAGAGAGAGAGAGAGAGAGAGAGAGAGAGAGAGAGAGAGAGAGAGAGAGAGAGAGAGAGAGAGAGAGAGAGAGAGAGAGAGAGAGAGAGAGAGCAGAGAGAGAGAGAGAGAGAGAGAGAGAGAGAGGAGAGAGAGAGAGAGAGAGAGAGAGAGAGTGTGTGTGTCGTATGGGGAAGTCACTAGAGAATAATATAATTTATATTCTCACTAGAGTGCGACTGAGAGTCAGTGTAAGTGAGGGAGAAAGCAAACATGATTAAGTGTGAAAGTTAGCAATAGAAAGTGAGAGTGAATAAGAATGATCCTGAATCCTGCTGACTCCTGAGAATAACTAAATAGAATGAGTTCAATGAGACTGGCTGGTAATGAGATTGCAATTATCTGAGAGAGTAATGAGTAAGTGGGAGAGACCGAGGTGGGATGAATGACGAGTTGGGTCCCTGTCCCTCATCATGGTAACATACTTAAATGCAGCATACTATGTACTATGTACTCTTACAGAAATATTTAAGTGTGGCTGAAACTCGTCACTCATTAGTGTATAATTAATAGTATTATATATAAATTATTGTGACGTGTAAAAAAAATCCTAATCCGCAACCACGGATATGGAGGTGCAAATAATCTGCAACTGAATCCGCATCCGCAAAAATTGATATTTAAATTCCGAACTTTTATCCGCAACTGCATTTTATGAAAATACATATCCGGCTCCGTGGATCTCTATAATTTAGTATCCAATACTTCAATATATATATATATATATATATATATATATATATATATATATATATATATATATATATATATATATATATATATATATATATACACTACACTAAACAAACTACTACACTCATAATTATCTCCTTCTCCTTTATAAAGTGGAACTACATATGCACTCACCAATCAACTGGGACCCTCCTTTTCCTAAAACATACATTCAACCGAATCATCCATTCTACTAATGCCATTCCACCTTCTGACAAGCATTGTACATGACACCCAACTATCCCTGGTGTATTACCAGCTTTCATTGCTCTCACTGCCAATGTACCTCCTCTTTTGTTATTTCTCTATCATTCTCCTCAAACAACATTGCCATTCTCCAGTCATTTCCCACACTCACAATGTCTGCCTCTCTATCATCTTCCTAATTTAGCAGCTCCTTGAAATACCCAGCCCATTCCCCTCTCACCATTAGCTGGTCAAATAGCAATTGCCCATCTGCTCCTTTCACCCTCTCCTCCCTACCACACTCACCTTTCTGCACTCTTTTCAATTCCTTCCAAAACATTTTATTTTATTCCTCTCAAAATTCTCAGACAAGCTTCTATTCCACCTTACATCCGCTTTACAGAGCGGGGAGTCTGAATCCCCTCCTCTCTATTTTTTCCTACTATTGGTCAAAAAATAATAATAATGACAGTTATAATAATACAGGGGTAATAATAATCATAATAATAAAAATAATAATAATAATTATAACAGTAATAAAATTAATAATGCTGATAATAAAAATTTTAATAACAATAATAATAATACTAATAATAAAATGGTAAAAACAATGAATGCACATATAATGAAAACAGCAACAAAGCAAGAAAAACAATAATTACACAAAAACTATTACGTTATTTTTATTATGTACACCTTGAGAGAGAAAAGTTTTTTAACGTTCCCAGATGCTAGTTAAAACTGCGGCCTTGCCAAAGAGGAAGTTGTGATGCATAAGCTTAAAGAAGATAACAAGAAAAGTAGATAACAGTACATGACTGGGAAAATGAACATATGGTGCTTAATCACGCAAAAGAACACAGTTAGATTGGTAAGTGGTTTATGCACAAGCGTACGTATACACCCACATGAACTATGCAAGGCAGCCAAACTGTTACAAAAGAATTGACGAAGTGAGGATGTAGCATACCCTAACCATCTTTGCCTCATTTCCCAGTGATATTTCAAGCTATAATGACACTCAGGGATGAAATAAGAAATTTCAAGTATTCTAGTAATATTAGTCACTGTCTACCACATGCAGTACATGGGAAGAGGTCATTTTACATCATTTTATATATATATATATATATATATATATATATATATATATATATATATATATATATATATATATATATATATATATATATATATATATATATATATATACAGTAATCACCCCCTTAACGCGGTAGTTCGGTTCCTGGACCCGGCGCGAGACAGGAAAACCGCGAAGTACGATCAGCCTATATGTACATAGATATTTTAATTTATTTTTACGTTTACACTGTATAAACCCTCCCTGTACTGTTAACAAACCACCCTTTACTTCATAAATAACAGCATGCAACGTGAATTTATATGAAAGTGATAGATAAAATTACGGTGAATGAAGTGGTAATTACATGACATACTCATGTACATGGGTATTTTACAATTATTTTTACGTTTACATACTGTATAAACTCTCCCTGCACTGTTAAAAAAACACCCTTCACATTATAAATAACAGCAAGCAACGTAAATTTTTAGGAAAGTAATAGATAAAATTATGGTGAATGAAGTGGTAATTACATGACATACTCATGTATATGGGTATTTTACAATTATTTTTACGTTTACGTACTGTATAAACTCTCCCTGCACTGTTAAAAAAACACCCTTTACATTATAACAGCAAGCAACGTAAATTTTTATGAAAGTGATAGATAAAATTGCGGTGAATGAAATAGTAATTACAAGACATACTCATGTACATAGGTATTTTACAATTATTTATACGTTTACATACTGTATAAACCCTCCCTGCACTGTTAAAAAAAACACCCTTTACATTATAAATAACAGCAAGCAACGTAAATTTTTATGAAAGAGATAGGAAAACTTACCGTGAATGAGGAGATGATGACGTGACATACATAGGTATTTTACAATTATTTTTACGTTTACATACTGTATAAACCCTCCCTGCACTGCTAAAAAAACACCCTTTACATTATAAATAACAGCAAGCAACATAAATTTTTATGAAAGTGATAGGAAAACTTACCGTGAATGAGGTGATGATGACGTGACATACATAGGTATTTTACAATTATTTTTATGTTTACGTACTGTATAAACCCTCCCTGCACTGTTCAAAAAACACCCTTTACATTATAAATAACAGCATGCAAAGTAAATTTACATGAAAGTGATAGATAAAATTACGGTGAATGAAGTGGTAATTACATGACATACTCATGTACATAGGTATTTTACAATTATTTTTACGTTTACATACCGTATAAACCCTCCCTGCACTGTTAAAAAATCACCCTTTACATTATAAATAACAGCAAGCACCGTAAATTTACATGAAAGTGATAGATAAAATTACGGTGAATGAAGTGGTAATTACATGACATACTCATGTACATGGGTATTTTACAATTATTATAAATAACAGCATACAACGTAAATTTATATGTATGTGATAGGTAAACTTACCGTGAATGAGGTGATGATCATCTTTCTTGACCCCGGAGGAAATTATTTCGCAGCCAATAAAAGCTTTACGGCTGCTTTTTGGGGGAGAAGAACATGGTAATGGGGAGTTGCTGTCACTGTTTCTTCATTTGTTGGAAGATGGTATGGTAAGGAATCATGGCATTGTCGAGAAAATTACAGAAGGTCACCGAACGAACCATATTATCGTCATATTCCTGCGAGAGATGTTGGAGTGCTTTAAAATGTTCATACATGGCTGCCAAACGTTCGAGTGTAAGGCCAGGTTCTATAATTTCTTTGTGCGTTTCCTCAAGTTCTTCCTCTTCTTCGCTCGCTGATTTCGTCATTTCTTCCAAGTCTTCATCAGTCAAAGGCTGCTAGTGGCAGTCAATCAGTTCATTAACATCTTTGGGAGTCATATCTTTAAAGCCTTCTCCTCCTAGCAATGCAGCCAACTTCACAGCTTTCGCAACTGCCGCCTTCTGCACTTCGTCAGGAGCAAATCCCTTGTAGTCGTGGATGACTTCAGGCCACAATTTCTTCCAGGTGGCATTGATTGTGGCCGACTTCATCTGTTTGATTGCTTTCTGAATATTTTGTAGGCATGTGGCAATCGTGTAATTACACCAGTTTGTCTTCACTGAGAAGTCTTTGTCCGAATCCATGGCTTCAACAAGGTTTGCCAGGGCATTTCGTGTGTAGAGGGCCTTGAACGCACGAATAACGCCTTGATCCATAGGCTGAATCAGTGACGTCGTATTCGGTGGCAGGAACTCAACTTGAACACCGTGATATTAGAGATTGGTTGCGTGGCCACCAGCATTATCCATCAAAAGAAGGACTTTAAATTCAAGGCCTTTTTCCGCAAGATAAAGTTTTACCTGAGGGATAAAGCATTGGTGAAACCAGTCCAATGAGAGGCTTTTCGTGCTCCATGCCTTAGGGTTATGCATCCAATACACTGGCAGCAGATTCTTATTCTTGTTCTTCAAAGCCCCAAGGTTCTTTGACTTGTAGATAAGCCCGGGCTTTAACATGAAGCCCGAGGCATTCCCGCACATGATGAGGGTAACGCGATCTTTGTGCACTTTAAATCTAGGGGCTTTAGCTTCATCCTTGAAGAGAAAAGTGCGAGATGGCATTCTCTTCCAAAATAAGCCAGTCTCATCCATGTTGAAGACTTGCTCAGGAACATATTCCCCTTCGGCGATAATTTTCTTGAAGTCGTTCGTGACGTAATTGTTTGCGGCAGCTGTATCTGCAGAGGCAGCTTCACCATGCACTGAAACGCTTTTTAGGCCATAGCGTTTTTGAAATTTGAAGAACCATCCCTTGCTAGCAACGAACGGTTGTATCCTCGATGGAGAATCGCTGGAGGGTCCTGGCTATGGGTCGTCGATATCTTCCTCTCTCTCCTCCTCTCCACGGTCGCCACTGTCGTCATCGGGTTCATTTGCAGTGAATGTCTCGTACAGCTTCTTCACCTTTATTTGTATGATATTGATGTCTAAGCTGATGTTTTTCTTTCTGCAATCAGCAATCCACAGGGCCAAAGCAGCTTCCATCCGCACTACTGCCTTATTGCGGGATGTTACGACCCTCTTCGCTGATTTATCAAAAGAAATGCTCGGGGTTTTCCTGATCATTGCCTCGTCCTTTTTGATGTAGCGAACAGTAGATTCATTGAGGCCATAATAGCGGCTGACATCCACAAACCTTTTTCCTTCTTTCAACATATCTAAGAGTTTCACTTTATCTACAATGGTTAACATTTTCCTTTGCCGCTTAGGCTGACTACCAGAAGCCTTAGAAGGTGAAGGACGTTTGGGAGGCATTGCAAAGGTTAAATTACGCTTGAAAACACAATCACAAGCAAAACGTATTAATATGCACAACGAGAACGGTGCACACGTGAGTTAGACTGAGGGAGTGAGGCGGCACATTGGAAATTGGAGGGAAAAGCAAACTGCAATGAAAAAGCCAATCAGACCCCATGATACAGAACATATTGAAAAACAATTCTGTGATTCGTCGTCTCCCGACCTTTCAGCCAATAGCATTCCATGAACTATCTCACGTAGGTGAGAGCCTTTTCGTTTTCCGAAACGCTGATAATGGTATCGTATTTTACATGGTGCAATACTGTTAGTACTTTATGTTTTTTTTATTATTTTTTACTGTTTTATTATTCTTAGGCTAGGAAATACTTGTTTTATCAATAAACTAATGAAAATTTTAAAATTCACTAGGTCACGTAGATGAGAGCCTTTGCGTTTTCCGAAACACTGATACCGGTATCGTATTTTACGTGGTGCAATACTGTTAGTATTTATGTTTTTTATTATTTTTTACTGTTTTATTATTCTTAGGCTAAGAAATACGTTTTTTTATCAATAAAATCATGAAACTACTGGAAATATAAATATATATGCTAGCTCACGTAGTTGCGACCCCAATACATTGTACGCTATCGGACACTATTTCCCATGAAGCAATACTGTGAGTTATACTGTACGTACGTATATCTAAATTTTTACTATTTTTTACTGTTTTATTATTCGTAGGCTGGGAAATAATTTTTTTTTATCAATTAAATAATGAAATTTGTTTTATTTTTCAATAAAATAATTAAAATACTGAACATTTTTATTTTTTCAATATTTTAATATTTTTGTGTATACCCAAAAAATAAAATAATAATTTTCCCAAAATAAAACCGCGATACAGTGAGAACGCGAAACAAGAGACGCGATACAGCGGGGGATCACTGTGTGTGTGTATATATATATATATATATATATATATATATATATATATATATATATATATATATATATATATATATATATATATATATATATATATATATTTTTTTATGATTGTGACACCAGGACGGGCCAAAAAAAATTATAAAATAAAACAGCCCTCATCGGGCCTGGGCACGAAGAATACATAAAGTAAAGAGAAACAGAGATGGAGAGTGTAATGACTTGTTAGATGTGAAGGGATAATAAAAGATGCGTGATGAATATCCAAGAATATTCAGTGTAGCTGTAGGCATAGAAAAAGAACCGTAACTGAAGGAAGACTTAACATTGAACTGTCCTGGACAGACCTATTTAAGTTCAAAAAACCTTCAGCTGTAGTATCGCAACGGGCGGCTGGTGCCATGAGCCAACCTACTACATGTAAATATATATATATATATATATATATATATATATATATATATATATATATATATATATATATATATATATATATATATATATATATATATATATATATATATATATATATATACAGGGGGTCCTTGTTTAACATCAGGGTTCCGTTCCTGACAGCTGACTTAAAGTGGATTTCAACGTAAGTCGGAATTCACATAAATTTGAGCCTAGGTTCTCCAACCTATGTTAAAAATAAATCATCTAATATATACAACAATAGGCTAAGTTCTTAATCTATCAGAGAAAAATACTAAAACTAATCTTAATAGTATTGCAAACCTATAAAATTAACAGGAGGAAGCTGGGGAGGCAGCTGTTGAGGAGACAGGGGCAGCTGAGTCTGGAGAGGCAAAAGAACATACAGTACAGTACAAAACCTACAGAAAAAATACTGTACTATAAGATCTCATTGTAAGATAATAAAACTACACTTATAAACATAACAATATTACATTACATCAAAATAAGTTCTCATTGTAAGATAAGAAAACACAATTATAAACATAAAAATATGACACTACAACAAAATAAGTTCTCACTGCAAGATAATTTAACACACTTTTAAACAAAAATATAACACTACAACAAAATAAGGTCTCATTGTAAGATAATAAAACACACTTATAAACAAAAATATTACACTACAACAAAACTGTTGGTATTGCTTACTTTTACTGTACTATATCACGGATGCGATCTTTGTCTTCGATGATCATTACCACGGTCATACGGGCTAATCTGAGATTGTGGCCAATAATCATAAAAGATTCTCCCTTTTCAGCACAGTTTGCCATTTTAATTTTAATTTCCATAGCGATGGCTTTTCTTTTCTTAGTGGCATTGCCAACAGAACTATCACTAACACGCTTGAGAGGCATAGTAAAGTCAGTAACGAGCGAACACAACAAAAGAGAAGACGAAAGCACTAGACACAATATGGCGGGAGGGAATAAACTAAGAGTTGTTTTTCTCCCTCTCCTAATGCCGGATGTCATTATATTCTTACACTACACTCAACAAAATATTTCAAATTAAATCGACTTTACAGCTATGTGTTATGTATTTTTCTTTTTAAATTCAATATAATATTTCAATATAACCAACAGTATATAATAAAATAAATAAATACAAGCCATTAACTTGATAAATACGAGTACAGAACAGCTGTGTTTGCTAGTTTTGTAGTCGTGTGTATTTTGAATAAAATCGTATTTACAGCTATGTGTTTGGTTGTTTTTTTTTTAAATTCAATATAATCCTTCAATATAGCCAAATATATAAGTAAATAAATAAAAAAAGCTATTAACTAAATAAATATGAATACAGCAGTGCTGTATTCGTGTGTATTTCAAATAAAATCGGAGGGTTTCAAGCAGGAGTTAGCTATTCAAATTGTTCATGAAATTGTGGCCACAGGCAAAAGTTTGGGCTTGGAGGTCAATGAGGAGGATGTGGAGGAGCTGGTGGAGGACCACAAAGCAAAACTTACACCCGAAGAATTAGTTGAGTTGCAATGTGAACAAGTGAAGATTCTCCAAGTGGAGCAATCACCAGAGGGGGGGGGGGGATGAGAGGGAAAAGGTGTCCTGTGAAGAATTTAACAAAATTTTGAGTAAGTGGAAAGATGTGCAGACTTTTATTGAGAATCATCATCCAGATAAAAGTGTGGGCAATAGAGCAGTGAACATGGTAAATGACAATGCGATAAATATTCTTAGAAATATTTACCAAAGAAGCGAAATACAAATATCTCTGGATCGTTTCCTTATGCCAGTAGGCAGGGAAGCAGCTTCCAAAAGAGAAAAGAGAGAGAAAACACCAGATATAGAGTCTGTATCGGAAGAGTACCCTAAAGTTTTTATGGGAGAGGACTCACCTTCCAAAAATTAGTTCCCCTTCTCCTCCTCCTCCACCACCATCCACGTATGCCAGCAACAATCATCCACAAAGGTACAAAGGTAAATACAGTACTGTTTCTTACCTACATATTTTTTTGTAGTTGTTATTAGTGGAAGAATGTGACAACTTTTTCTAAGTGTTGGACTTTGCTAGTTTATACTGGGTATCAACTAGTGTACCCTGTACACCTAAATATGTACATATTTTACTTTAATAGAGTATAAAACCTTTCTATTATAAATGTAATTTTCCTTTTACAGATGAGATACATATAACCTGTATTATATTTCATGTTTATATATATTATTCCATCATGTACACTAATGAATCTAAGATGCAGCTATAGTCCAAGGTAACCGGCCCTCGCTGAGTGAGAAGAATAATAATGTCAAAATTGGGGCTACTGCTATCACCTCTTGGGTCCTTTCCCATTCAATTATACCATGGAAAAGAAATGGCATATAAAATATGTACACTTATAAGCAAAATATATATATATATATATATATATATATATATATATATATATATATATATATATATATATATATATATATATATATATATATATATATATATATATATATAATATATATGTATGTATGTATGTATGTATGTATGTATGTATGTATGTATGTATGTATGTATATATATATATATATATATATATATATATATATATATATATATATATATATATATATATATATATATATATATATATATATATATATATATATATATATATATATATATATATATATATATATATATATATATAAAATACATGATTAGATAATAGGTAGGTTTTTGTTTGTATGTGTAAATGTTCGTAAGTAAGGGAGCTTCTGTATAGGGATGTGACATCTTACTTGATATGAAGGATCAGAACAAATATTAGTTTCCAGTAAAAGTGAAAAGTTCAAGTTGGAAATATTCTTTCCAGTTCTGGAATCTGCACTCTCTGAATTGGCAACACATGCAGAAGCTATATACACGGATTGGAAATTTCTTTTTGTCATCAGTGAACTTGAAAGAAAAGTTGGACCTAAGGAGGTAAAGAAAGATTGTGGATCTGGTAAATATTTATCAGAGAGACCTCAATCATAATGAGACTTAAATGAATGTTAACTTCTCCAACACTTCATTGTTCCTGATAAAAACTGTAAGAGACTCCATGTACTATAGAGAAAAATATTGTCAGACAACTTACAGTCTGTCTTTCCCAAGTTTGAAATTTCACTCTCAGTCTTCTTGCACATGATGGTGACCAATGCAAGGAACCGTTCAGTTTTAAGACTGATACTTATAAAAAAAAAAAAAATCAGCTTTGTAGCACAATGCATTATTAGTTTAAATTGGCTTTCACAGACATGTATCAAAAACGACAACCTTGAGAGCACTGACATCACCCTAATTACAAAATAATTTTGTGCAAAGAAATTTTGCAAATGTTTGCACTGAGCAAATATTTCATACACATATGCTTCAAGATGCCAATGATTCATAATTTTGTTCCTGTGAGTGGTTGTAGAGGCACTGTCCCTAATCTACTGCTCAGCCTGGAGACCCATAATGCTGTTAAGAAGGCCCTGACTGTGAAGTTTCTTGAATTGTTTCCAGAGGAACTTTCAGTATCCTATCTTCTTGCTACTATTTATCATATTCAAAGTATGTAGAGTCTAGTGTCTGAACATTCATGGAATGGGGCAATTTTATTTTCAGAGAAAATTCCAAAAAGTAAGGAATCTTGAAAGCAGGCAAGATACCAAACTTCATATATTCAATATGAAGAACGAGAATGTGTTCAATGAGAATAACTCAACAACATTTATTAAAGCTTTTCAAGGAGATGAGACGAATATTTTGGAAGAAAAAGCTGTTAGAGAACAATCTTTTATCTTCCATCATGCACAGACTTAGAAAAAATATTAAATATGCTTAAAGAAAGAGATGGTCAAGGAAAAGCTTTGTATGTTTCAGCCATTACTTGTCTCAAGAATGTCTTCAAAAGCAACAATGTGATAACTATTCTTCTTTGGAGTTGGGGTGCCAGGAATGGCATCTGGCCTTAATTCTCCAGCCACGTTCTATCTGTGTCCAACCCCATATTGAGGACTAATTGCGACACATAACAGGAGGATATATTTAGAGTTGTTTTTGCTTATATTTCTTTGGATATACAAGAAAGAGAGAATATGTCCACAGAAGTGTATACGCAAGTGCACACATTTTGTAATTTTAATAACTATTAATATAGAGTATTTCATGTGACAACCAAAAGTATGTGTTCAGCCATTAAAAATAACCAATGGTATAATTAACACATGTGTCAGGGTTTTAGCACAAGTGTACCCAATAGATTGCACTATCATTAATGAAATATTAGTTTTAATATTTATGAGATTCCATGACGAGCTAAAACTAGTCTTCTCTACTTAAGGACCTATGTTTGATCCCACTTTGAATTTTGGACGAGATAAAGAGCTTTTCAAGAAATGCACCATCACATGAGAACACTCAGCTGCTATACAGTTATGATTACATGAAAACCGGGGCAGTGTTTTTGAAATATACACCATAGCTACCATAAGTCTATGTTCTAGAAAAAAAAAATTCACTTTTAACTGTCTGCTATAAGTAAAGATGTAATTAACCGTAGCTACCCGAATAACTTGATACGTTATGCTTTTTCTCAATTTCTAGAGAGTGATTATGTTTAGAAAGATTTATCTTTGAAAGTGCTCTAATTAAGGTAGGAATAACCATATCAAAATAATGATTCCATATTATAGCAGCTTCGAAATAACATAATAATCTACAAAACCAGAAAATTATATTTCTGGGTAAATACTGTACAGAAGTGCCATTATCCCTTGGGAAACAACAAGGCAAATATCCATAAAAATTCAGAAAATATCGAGGAGTGGCCATCTTCCTACTTCTTAAAATAGGTGCAGATCACTCAAGAAAAAAAATTTTAACTCTCAAATAAAGAAAGTGTTTGGAACATAAAGTGCTTGTGTTGAACAAATGATTCCAGAGGCACTAGAATAATATGTTTATCTTCAAGGCATAATAGAAGAGAGGGATATGAACAAGACATGATTCTAATAGGTACTAAAATAAAACCGTTTTTTAAGAAAAATTAATGTGTATTCAATACTGCATATGGAATAGACGAACCACGATTATGTGACAGAAAATACATAAAGTAGTCAACTGGCACTCCTTCATTCATCATATAATTGAAAAAAGTGCAAGTTTAGTGAACTACATCAATAGGAAATCCTATTCATCTGGTTTCAATCAAAACTCCCTCCCTAACAATTTGCTGGGAGTAGAGAGACTGGGTAAACCAGGAGAAAATCAATACCAATCATATGCATTTCTTTCCATACAAAGCCAAAAATGAAAAGATCTAACTCATATTTACTAATTAATTGAAACCTAGCATATCTAGTAAGACAAAAAACTTTACAGTCTCAATCCATGATGATATAAACAGCATTTGACCTCTTATTTTAGTATTGGTTAGAGAATAATAATTTATATTAGCTATAATATACAATGTCAGAAAGTGGCCCTTTATTAAGAATTCACCTTACATAAATTTTTAGAGACAACAATTAAGATTATTCAAACAATACGAAAGGAAAAGAGAAACGTCAAACACACACACACACACATATATATATATATATATATATATATATATATATATATATATATATATATATATATATATATATATATATATATATATATATATATATATATATATATATATATATATATATAACACTGAACTGTTAACATACAGTCTAAAATGGAAGGAAAAGCCCATTAAATAAAACAACGAAAATATATATATATATATATATATATATATATATATATATATATATATATATATATATATATATATATATATATATATATATATATATATATATATATATATATAAAGTACTTATTAATTTCGTGACCTAAGCTGGTCACCTTCTCAAAGTACAGCTTAGGTGACCAGCTTAGGTCACGAAATTAATAAGTACTTTATATATATATATTTTCGTTGTTTTATTTAATGGGCTTTCCCTTCCATATATATATATATATATATATATATATATATATATATATATATATATATATATATATATATATATATATATATATATATGGGCTTAAAAAGTTTCATAAACAATCATAAAAAAGTGTAGTGCCCTCAGCTTGATACATATGGTTCAGTGTTCTCTAATTGCTAACTAATAATAAAAATAATAAAAATAATAATAATAATAGCAATAACAATAATAGTAATACTTAATAATTATATTTATAATCTAAGAAGCCATAAATACATCTCTACATGATGGAAACAAAATCTACCCAGAGCAAGGTATACTTGAAGAGGAGTCATCTGTCCTTTTATTGATTGTTTGATGAAAGGCAAATGATCAATAGAAGCTCATTTATGAGCTGTTTAAAATTAATTTTCTCTTGAGCCTGGACTGTACAGCAGAAATTTATATACAGTGTTGTAAATAAGAAAATGAAAAATAAATATTTGTCTCACTTTCAATTGGGAAAAATTACTCTCTTAACCTTTGTTCTATTAAGATGACATTTTGCTCTCTTGTAAAATTAGCACAACCAATATAATGGTATCTGTACTCTAGCTTAGTTAGGTTTCAAGGCTTGGAAGAGCCCATTTTGTATATCATCTATACATGTTCTCCCAACCTGATTGATAAAATATTACCATTCTTATAATAAATGTTGAAAATTTCATTATTATACAATATATATACCACAATGATGAAAATGAAGCACAGAACAGAAATAGATGGAGACGACTCATTAACAACTGCGACCCAATGTAAAAGTGGGTTAAAGCTGAGAAGAAGAAGAAGATATACCACTTGCTTAAGCAACTGGAAAGATTTGAGTTTTGTAGCTGGATTAGGCTATAACTAGGCCTACCGTTCAATAGGGTTTGGGGGGGTCTTGCTTGATCTCAAACAATACGCGTGACGGTTTATGAACAGTGAAGAATACCGTTCTCAAAGTTTTGTTAAACTCTTTAGTTATATATTAGCATAATTTATATGCCAGAGTTGGGTGTCATTACCTCCAAGTATTGAGGAGTGGTTCAGGGTTGGTCAATTGTTCACTTAGTTGAAGTTTACTTCTCCACCCCCAATGTGGCAAAAAAAAAAAAAAAAAAAAAAAACCCTCATGATATAAATTATAATAATAAGTTTGGATTGTTTACCTCCAGTTAAGAAACGTTTGAGAAGTAATATTGTTGTTTTTCAGCTGTATTGGAATTTAGCTTTAAATCCTCTGCATGGTTATTTCACAAGCTGATGGTTTGACAGTAAACATTTAGTTTGCTTTTCATGGTGACTATTGTGCAGTGCGTTGTAGTGCTAAAAGAGTGTTTTTTTCCAGACATCAATAAATTACTATATTATTGCAAAAATGGGGGCAAAACACCATATGGCCAAAACAGCTATAGACAAACATATCACATTGTGAATTTCATAAAATAATAACTAACGGACCAGATTCATATTCGGTTACTACTCCACCATAAATTTTTTTCCTGGTCAGTATGGGCCAGGCCTGTGAATAAAAGATATTCGCTAATTACGCAATGTTCCCAGATTGGGGATGGGGGAGCCGTGTGAACAATATTCGGGTTTTTCCTAGAGTGGGATAGTTCCTGATACTTGGATCCGTTAATGAAAACGGTAAAAATTTTGACCCATTCCATACCCAAATCTCTCTTGCTTAAAACCCAAATATATTGTTATATACGAAAAAAAATTACTGTACAACAGGAAGCTGAAGCTATGCCCATGAATAATTTATTAAACGTACAGTCTCTCCGAGAAGCTAGACACTTCAGTGCCTAAATATTTATATTATCAGTGAAAAGACAAAAAAAAAAAAAAATACCATGAAATGTATAAAACATACCTGTAAAATAAGGATTTATCTCCAAAAGTGCCGTAATTCTGTGAAACTGTCAAGATTCACTCCTCTTTGGAGAAAGGTGGATACAACTCAGTGTGTATTTCTCTCGATAAAATATAGTTCCACACATATAAAAGGAGCCATTTTCATAAAATATCACAAAAAAATTCGACAAAAGTCGTAAATTAATGCCTAAAATTGATGTAAACAAGAGATTCTTGTCCGTGAACGTATACCTCTCACCCCGCTTGTTTGTGTGCAACTGAGCTGCCATGTAACGATTTTCTGAATATATTGTACCAGAGAGAGAGAGAGAGAGAGAGAGATTAAGCGCAACTAGCGACCAGGAACGTGAGAAAAATAACTCAATGCCATTTATATTATTCAATTCTGGGGAAATACGTTTGTTTGTCTTTACTCACTTTTTCTCTTTTTTGTCCTTAATATATCAAATGGTATATTTCATTTCTTTGTACTTTAAACGTAATCTAGACCAGAAGTGAGCTTCACAATTCACAAAATTCTTCTTCCTTTTACTTAGAACAAGAAAATTTTGATTCAATCTGTATCATGCCCAGAGATCAATTTCTTGATACCCTTGTTGGTCGGGTACAATTTTAAGAAAGAATATTGCCCTCGTAATTTCTGCATGACCTAGGAGCTTCAAGGGTAAGAGAAAGGGGTTTAGAAGAACTGACAAAATATTCCTCCCTAAATATTCCTATTGCTAGTAAAAGTGACGATAATATACAGGATATGCTAAGCCTGTTGCTTTCGTGTCAGCTCCAAACTGAAGGAGATAGGGAGTGAAGTGCTGGTTAATCCCTTCCTCCCTTATTTTACTTCTTAATAGCAGACATTAAAACTCAAGATGATGTGCAGGATGTGTTTAAAGCCCGATTACCTCCTTTTATCAGTTGTAACCAACCATGGATGGATACAATGGGGTTAGGATGGGGGGTGAATAAGTGACGGCGTCGAGTAGGCTTCAGCTAGCTGCATCTGGTTGAGTAACTTGAAAAATAATGAAAACGCTAGCTATGTTTTCCTAAACTTTCAGTATAACTAAAGGCAATTAATTCATATAATACTCAATTGATTTTTCCTTTTATCAGTACCGATAAAAATAAAAAAAAACGCCTTAAAGACTAGAGATAAAAAACAGTATTTTTATTCTACGCGTTATTAAGGCCTGATAGTAGACGAATAAATATTGGAGATTTTTTTTTTTCTTCTGAATGTGACACCGGAACAGTCAAGCAGTTCCCTCATTGGGCCAGAGCAGCTAGAAAACATTTTAGACGAAGAAAAAGTAGAGCTTAAGAACAAGGCAAAGTTAAGAAAAAGTAGAGCTTAAGGACAAGGCAGAATTTAAAAAAAATGTAAAGCTTGACAAGGCAGAATTAATAGACTGATTCCAAAATAAACAAAGGACAGGCTGCAAGAATAGTCGAAGTAATGAAGATTTAGAGATATGATAGGATTAGGCCCTGCGATGACGATAGATTAGCTTTTTTTTTTCTTTTTAACAAGCTAAATCATAAGAATTAGCATAGAAGGAAAAAGAGACTTCCAGGGTCTGGAAGTGGAAGGGAAAAAGCAGTCACATGCACAGACCAATCTGCGAGCTATAAATCTCCACATTATACCTGTGAGACGAGGCCGCTTGGCGAGTGTTACACGATCTCAGCAACAGGGTAGATATGCAACTCACCAGTCCATCAGAGCAGCGATGAAATTAGTAACAATAGAAAATTGAAAGGGATGATAACTTACGCTGAAGAAAAACAGAACCAAAGTCAGAAGTAAGAGAGGGTTTACTGATAAGTCTGCTTTATAGTCCAGGCAAATTAGCATATTTAGGGGGAAAATAATAAGGTGTTTTAATGGCAGAAAGACTCCCATGGGTCGCAAAACAAAGATCTAGAGAGTTCCCCTTTGTCAGATGGGTGCAACCCCCTTTTGGGGGGAACTGCCCATTCATATTTATTGTTTTTTTCTCCAAAGCAGTGCATCATAGGGACTAAAGAAATAAAACATCAAATTCTGCACAAGTTTATCTCTATGTCTTATTGCTCTTAATATAATATATATATATTTTTTTTTTGCGCAAATAAGCCTAAAAGTAGGAAACGCATTTTAGCCGATGTTGAAAAAAAGAAAAAAAATTTCGCCCTTACATTTCGTTCATTATCGCTTAAACTACTAATTTCTCATCAAAATACAATATAGATGACATTTTTTTCCAGGTTTTACGTCACGGACTCCCTTTTCTACCAAGGGCTAGGACGGTTGTCTTCTTGCGAAGGACTTGTTTTGGCAGATGTAATCCTTACCCTGAGTACATGCCCTTGCTAACCTCAGACCCTGACGGGGCGCGAACCCTCGACCTGACGCCTCAGAGTCGAGGACGCTACCCCTTGAGTCACGGTGACTACATAATATAGATAACATCGTTGAGTGAAAACAACTCTTTCATTTGGTATCCTTGTTTTACTCTAAACATTAAAAGAATGACCCAAAAGATGTTAGCAAAGAAGAAACTGCAAATACATAGAAATCCATATCTTGATTTTTTTTTTTTTTTACATCATATGCTTTACTTGTTCCGGGTTTACGTCACAGACTCCCTATTCTACCAAGGGCTAAGACGGTTGCCTTGTTGCGAAGGACTTGTTTTGGAAGATGTAATTGTTACCCTGAGTGCATGCCCTTGCTAGCCTCAGACCGTGACGGGGCGCAAACCTTCGACCTGCCTCCCCAGAGTCGCGGACGCTACTGCTTGAGCCACGGCGACTACAACATCATATGGTTTACTAGTAAATTCATATTAAAAGAACTTGTAAATAAAATAACACCGTGCACATTTCTATCTTAATAGGTGATTAACATGTTTGTGAGAATTATTATTATTTTTTTTTTTTGTCAGAGGGGAATGAAATTATTTTCAGAAGTGTGTGAAATTAAATATTGACCATGGTTTTAAGAAACGAGATATGTTTTTGTTGCCATAAGACATTAAGTGAAAGTGAAACTGTGAAAGTGAAAGACGGTATTCATAATTTGAGATGTGTTGATGAAATCCGAAATGACGGTAATTTTGAGATGCTGCAGAAAGTTGGCAATGCTAAAGTGCATAAAATATGTAGGCCTACATAAAAGAAAAGAATATAGCCAGAGATGTAAAAAAGAAAAGAGAAAATTCACAAGACACACAGAATTGAATTAGATAGGATAGGATAGGAGGGAAGGGGAAAAAAGGGGAGGGCATTAAGGACATGAGGGAATTGGAGGGAAAAGTACGAAAATTAAATAAAGTAAGAGACAAAAGGAGAGGAACAAACCCTCCTGCTAAGAGACACACAGCAGACCATGATATCAAAAGAAAAATTTGATTTCAAAGGCAAGTGCTTGTTCTGTGGTGATATATGTGATATTGCATCAGAAAAGAAAAGGAACGTCCACAAACGCAGAACAATTTGGGAAGTTAGAGTTCTGCATTTGGAAAGAAAATCAGACTTTGCTAAACAAAGAAAAGATGAATGGGGAAAGAAAGTATTCAAACGAGTTAATCGTGTCCTGTCTTGTTGCAGAAGAAGCACGTTATCTTGAAGTGTGCTACACAAAGTTTTATTTTTTTATTTTTTTTATTTATTTATTTTTTTTTGCACATCATCATCTTCAAAATGAGGACATCCAAAGGATGAACACATTGACAGTGCTCTTAAAAAAATGTGTAGGTACATTGATGATTCAGAGGACTGTCAATTCACTTTACATGATTTAATGAGAAATCTTGAAGAAAATATGACAGAAAGTTCATCTGTAACAGAGAAAATATTGAAAATTAAGTTAATGAACACATATGGAGACGGAGTAATATTCTTCCAAATGAAAAAAAGACCAACAGTAGTTTGTTTCCGTGGCTCTGTACTACAGATGATCAATACCTGGTACTCAGAGAGAGAGAGAGAAAAGTGACGAAGATGAAAGATTAAGAATCATAAAAACTGCAGCAACAGTGATTTGTGAGATTATTAGAACAAGTTCTTACAGTATCACAGATTATCCAGATGTTACAGACTTTATGAAGAATGCAGACACTGCATCTTATTAGAACTAGTTATTCAAAAAGACAAAAAGAGTGAAAAAGAAAAACTAGAAAAGTATTGGACAGCAATTGGCCAGGCAGTAATTGCTGCAACTCGTCCACGATCATTTTTGTCCTGCTTATTTCATGGTTTGGCTGTGTATTTATTTCGGAAAACTGGTTTAGAACCATTGTTAACACAGTATCAAACTTTGGATTTTATTCTGCTTATAGCGATGTAACATTGTTTGAGTCATCTGCTACAACTTCTTGAAAACCAGATATGGAAGATTCATTTTGTCAGTATGTTTTTGATAATACAGACTTTAACATTCAAACCTTGACTGGCAAAGGAACATTTCTTTCAATGGGTGAAATAAATTGCATAATTCCATCAAGAACTGTAAGAACTCAGGATATTAATAAATTGCTAAGTATTCCATCCTCTATTGAGATCGCTGAAGCTGGACAAATTCAAATAAAAAAAGTATGGAGACAAATTAAAAGAATGTTTGAATGCCTTAGAACTGGAAAATGTGTCTAGCAGTAAAGCTGAGCAGTGAGTTTCGACCCCAGTATAAAAGGATGTTTTGTGGATGTATGGAAAATTTCTCCAAACCATTTCCTTCCTATCATGTCAAAGTTTCATGGAGTGTATAACACATTCTCATTCTTGCGAACAGTAAAAAACTCTTGCACTGTCTTACATTAGCCTACCACCAACTGAGTACAATACAGTGCTAAGAGCTTTAACTATGCTGCCGAGGAAGCAAAAAATTCTATGCAAGTGACAACGCTTTGTAATTTTTGACCAACCACTCTACATCAAAGCCAAGGATATAGTGTCCTCAAGTCCAGATGGTGAACTTAGCAATGTATTTGTAAGGCTGGGGGGTTTTCATCTCCTTATATCATATCTCGGGTCTATTGAATACACTGTGTATGGCATTGGGATTTCAGAACTATGGTCAACTGCTTATGGTTTTTCATCAGTGCCACACATTCTGTCAGGGGATGCATATGCTCGAGCTATAAGAGCTCACATGCTGACGTACTCTGCAATGGCAAAACTCATACTTCAAGAAGTTGCTATTGATGATTGTGACAGACAGCATGTAGAACAACTTCTTTCATCATTCAAGACCCATCCTCCATTATTCAGTGCAGTTTAAAGTGATGATGTTCTAAAAATAATCCAATTAAACTTGGATTATTACGTCTAATATTTTGGAAAGGGAAAGACAGCTCAGATGTGGCTAAAATATTTTGATCTTACGACTGTTGCATTGCATTTCATTGAGGCAGAATGCATGGGAAACTGGCAGCTTTATTTAGACTGTGTAGGAGCTATGTTGTTCATTTTCTATGCCACTGGCCATATACAGTACGTCAAATCTTGCCGGCTCTATCTCCAAAATATGGAATCTCTTCCTCTCAACATGCCTCAAAATGAGTTTCAGAAATTTACGGCAGATGGGTACTTTACCATTTGATGTTCAGAAAAGTACTAGTGTGGTGTATGGTCAGATATGACAAAAGAACAAACATTGATGAAAAATATGAAGAGTACTGGAGACATTACACATGGAAGAGGCTTCACTGTAAGTGTTCTGAAGAAATGGGTCTTCGGTTTACCTGTAGTCCATCATCTATGTGAAATTGTCGAGCAAGTTAATGGCATTCAGAGCTGCAATAGTTTTAAGGATGAGGAGAATGTTCAATCAGAACAGATGGCCTCACTTCATTATCAACTGGTATGGTAACACCAGAGAACATAAACTGCTGCAAAGTTGAAGATATTGACAAAGAGGTAATGAATGAATATATGAAAAATATAGAAACATTTGGTGAATTAAACGTACGATGCAACAAGAGACTGAAACCAATGTCTTCTACTATTGCTAGCATTAAAGTTGGAGATAACGCCATTCATGTTGATTCCTCTCAGTTGTTTCAAAGAATAAACTGCACTTTAAAGGTACCTCAAGAATTGGAAGAATGTTTTACTTATGAGTTAGCCACTGTCCCATTATCAATATTTGATGAGGCGGGATGAATAAAAAAAAAAAAAAAAAACCTGATCTGGTCCTTAGCCAAAAAGCTCTCCAAAAACTTCTGTAACTCAAGCTTTCCCCCTCTCATTCGTCCTGATGGTTCCGTAGCTTGCTTTCCCACTGACAAAGCCACTCTCCTTGGCTCTAATTTTTCTGCCAACTCTTTTATAAATGTTGATTCCACTCACTTGTTTCAGAGAATAAACTGCACTGTAAAGGTACCTCAAGAATTTGAGGAATGTTTCACTTATGAGTTAGCCAATGTCCCATTATCAATATTTGATGAGGCAGGATGAATGAGAATGACAAAAAAATCTGATCTGGTCCTTAGCCAAAAACCTCTCCAAAAATTTCTGTAACTCAAGCTTTCCCCCTCTCATTCGTCCTGATGGTTCTATAGCTTGCTCTCCCACTGACAAAGCCACTCTCTTTGGCTCTCATTTTTTTTTGCCAACTCTTTTATAAATGTTACCAGCGCACTTGCTCCTCAATCTTTACACCTCTCTAACCCTATGTCCTCCCTTATCCTTTATTCACGCAAAGTTCATAAGGTTCTTCACTTGCTAAAGACGAACAGGGCATCTGGTCCGGCTGGTATCCCTGCAAAGTTCCTTAAGGAGTTTGCAGATGAACTAGCTCCCGTGCTTTGCCGTCTTTTTCGTCTCATTCTGTCAAGCAGTAGCTCTCCTTCATCTTGGAAGCATGCTCTAGTTCAACCTGTTCCTAAAAAGTGTGACCACTCTATTCCTTCAAACTACCGACCTATTGCCCTAACCTCCTCTATTGCTAAAGTTTTAAAAACTTTGCTCAATGCTCACTTCTTGAAATGACTTAAATCTAACTCACTCATCTCTGATCACCAGTACGGCTTCCACATGGCAAGATGCATTAGTGATCTCCTGTCATATCTTACTCATGTATGGTCAGCTTCTCTGAGGATCTATGGGGAATCCATTGTCGTCGCCCTTGATATCTCTAAGGCTTTTGATGGAGTCTGGCACAAGGCTTAGTTGGCCAAACTCCCTGCCTATGGCTTTACCACTTCTTTCTGTTCTCTGATTTCCAGTTTTCTTACTGACTGTTTTATATCTGTAGTTATTGACGGTGCAATATCTAGCCCTTTCTCTGTTACCAGTGGTGTTCCACAGGGCTCTATTCTTTCACGTACTATGTTTTTTCTCTTCATCAATGATCTTCTACAATCCCCATCTTCCTCTCTTCTCCATGCCTTTGCTGATGATTCTACCCTTCACTTTTCCTCAGCCTTTTCATCTCAACCTTCATCTGCTCCCCGTAATCGGTCTCGTATCACTCTTTCTTCTACTCTCAACTCCGATTTGCAGAGATTATCAGAGTGGGGCACTCAAAATTTAGTTAAATTTAATGCCTCCAAGACACAGTTTCTGGCTATCTCTTTATCTTCTTCTCCTCCCAATAATCCTATTGTCTTTGAAACTAACGAAATTTACCCTCTTAATTCTATCAACATTTTAGGAATCCATATAGCCTCTAACTTGTCTTGGAGGAATCACATAATCCAAATTTCTAAATCTTCGTCCAAAAAATTGGGGTTTTTGTTTCGTTTCTGTCATTACTTTTCCTCTTTACAGTTACTTAAAATTTATAAGGGTCTTATCCGTCCCTGCTTAGAATACCGCTCACACATCTGGGGTGCTTCTCATTATACTTATCTCCTTGATAGGGTTGAATCTGAGGCAGTCAGACTCATTAATGATCCTTCTCTTACTTCTAATCTGGATTCTCTCTCTCTTCGCCGTAAAGTATCTTCCCTTTCTCTTTTCTGTCACTACTACTTCTGTCGTTGCTCTGATGAGTTGCGAGTTGCATCCCTCCCCCACTGTCAAGGCTGCGTAACACTCACCAAGCGGCCTCATCTCATAGGTACTGTGTGGAGATTTGTAACTCGTGGATTGGTTGGTGCAGCAACTGCTTCTTCCCATCTACCTCCAGACTCTGAAACTCTCTTCCTTCTTCTGTCTTTCCTAATTCTATGACCTATCACCTTCAAAAAGCAGATCTATCGTCATCTCAGGGCCTAATCATCCATATCTCTGGGTCCTCTGTACTTTGACTGTTTTTTCTGTCTGTCATTTTCCTTTGTGTGACATTACTATATATCTGCCTTATCCTTAATCTTTTTCTTTTCCTTCGCCTTGGTATTTGCTCGTGCCCGGGCCTTTATTGATTAGCGCAGTTTTTGCCTGTCCCGATGTCAC
>JAXCGZ010013658.1:47500-67473 GCA_037179515.1 Halocaridina rubra
AAATAAATATAGGATTTTAGACCTGATAAGAAAACTTGGAGTAGTTTGTGGTCCTGAGGATATTGTAAACATTCACTAACTAGGCAAATATTTGAGGAATATTCGAGGGAGGGCAAGCAAAGACCAACAAAAGTAACCTTTGAGAGAGGGGACACATGCAGAGAAATAGTGATGAGGAAGAAAGTCTAAAAGACCTTCAAGAATTCAAAAGTGTTCATTAGACGATACGGAAAACAGGAAGAGATGGAAAGGATAAAAAACTTGTTGCAAGAGGCAAGAAGATTAAATGAGGACTGATATAAAGAAAAAGAAAACATTTTTAATTTCAGAGTTCTACCAGACAAAGGGGAAATAAAGAAGATAATGAAAGAAGATCAGGGGATGGGGCCTCATTAAGATTGTTATACACAAATGCTGATGGATTAGCTGGTGAGGCAGTAGAATTAAAAGATAGGATTCACAACAGTTAGGCAATTATAGTAGCATTACAGAGAACTAAGTTGAGTGAGGACATAAACACTGTCACAGTTTTTCCTAAGGGCTTCAGAATATTAAGGGTTGAAAGGTCTGTGAGGACTGGTGGAGGGATAGCACTGCTGGTAAGTGAAAGGATTCAGGTTGGAGAAATAAACTTTGCTATAGAAAGTGAGTTCAAGGAATCTCTTGTTGCTCGCATAAATACTGGGTCAGAGAGCATTATAATAAATAATGGTGTTCCACAGGGCTCTGTTCTTTCACCTACTCTCTTCCTTCTCTTCATCAATGATCTTCTACAATCCCCATCTTCCTCTCTTCTTCATGCCTTTGCTGATGATTCTACGCTTCACTTTTCCTCTGCCTTTTCTTCACAACCTTCATCTGTTACTCGTAATCAATCTCGTATCACTCTCTCTTCTACTCTTAACTCCGATTTGCAGAGAGTATCTGAATGGGGCACTCAAAATTTTGTTAAATTCAATGCCTCCAAGACACAGTTTCTGGCTATCTCTCTATCTTCTTCTCCTCCTGATAACCCTATTATCTTCGAAACTAATGAAATTTACCCTCTTAACTCTATCAACATATTAGGAATCCATATAGCCTCTAACTTGTCTTGGAGGAATCACATAATCCAAATTTCTAAATCTTCATCTAAAAAAATGGGGGTTTTGTTTCGTTTTCGTCGTCACTTTTCCTCATTGCAGTTACTTAAAATTTACAAAAGTCTTATCTTCCCCTGCTTAGAATACTGCTCACACATCTGGGGTGCTTCTTCCTTTACTTATATTCTTGATAGGGTTGAATCTAAGGCATTCAGACTCATTAATGATCCTTCTCTTACTTTTAACCTAGATTCTCTCTCTCTTCGCCGTAAGGTATCTTCCCTTTCGCTTTTCTATCGCTACTACTTCCATCACTGCTCTGATGAGTTGGCGAGTTGCATCCCTCCTCCACTGCCGAGGCCGCGTAACACTCACCAAGCGGCCTCATCTCACAGGTACTGTGTGGAGATTTGTAGCTCGTGGATTGGTCGGTGCAGCGACTGCTTCTTCCCATCTACCTCCAGACTCTGGAACTCTCTTCCTCCTTCTGTCTTTCCTAATTCTTATGATCTTTCAACCTTCAAAAAGCAGATATATCGTCATCTCAGGGCCTAGTCCTCCATATCTGTGGGTCCTCTGTACTTTGATTGTTTTTTTCTGTCTGTCGTTTTCCTTTGTGCAACATTACCTCATCTCTGCCATGCCCTTAACCTTTTCTTTTCCTTCGTCATGGTATTTTCTCGTGGCAGGGCCTACATTGATGAGGGCAGTTTCTGCCTGTCCCGGTGTCACTCTCATAAAAAAAAAAATATAACCCACCAAGGAACCAACATAGGCTAAAAGTTTATGAGGGAAGTCATATAGGTACTATTGAAGTCATAAACTCAGTTGTTAACATTGCACGGGAGAGAAAATGTAGGACTTTGATTATGGGAGATTTTAATCATAAAGAGATATATTGGATAAATTTTGACCCACACAGTGGTGAGGAGTCATTCGGGGCAAGCATCTTAGACTGCGTACAAGAGAATTTCCTACACCAACATGTACTGGAACCAATGAGGGCCAGGGGTGGAGATGAGTCATCACTTCTTGATCTAGTATTCACAGATAACGTGTTGGATATTAAAAAAATTGAGTTTGAACCACCAATTGAAAAAAGTGACCATGTGTGTTGTTGATGAAGTATATCATTGAAGATGTTCTGCTTGAGAGTACAGGCACTGAGGACACGAGGAGGAACTATCCGAAAGGAGATTACAATAAACATAATGAGCTTTTGCAGTTATTGACTGGAAAACCTTATTTAGCAACAAATCTGTGCAAGAAATGTATGACATCTTTTGTGAGAAATATGGGAAGATAGTACATTGCTGCATACCTGTCACCAAAGTAGGTGTAATTCATGACAGAGAGAAATGGTTTGATAATGAGTGCAAAAGAGCTAAGGAGTGGAGAGACAAATGCTGGCAAGGGCATAGGAGGAGAAAAAACATAAATGCCTGGCAGACTTATAAAAGAGCAAGAAATGATTACCTAAGTAAAAGAAGAGAACCAGAGAGAGACTATGAAAGGGATATCACCAGGAAGACTAAAGAAAATCCCAAACTTTTCCACAGCTTTATCAGAGGAAAACTGAATGTAAAAAAACAAGTTTTAAAGCTTACTAGAGCAGATGGAAACATCAATGAAGCGGATGAAGAGATCTGCAAAGAATTGAGCAAGGAGTTTCAGTCAGTATTTACAGTAGAAAATACCCCCACCCCCTCAGATTGCAGAGAGGGCATTCACCAATCTTCAGGCCCTTGGCAAAGCAGAAGACATCCAAACCAGACATCTGGCCTTTCGATACCGGGATTACAGCTGTCCAACACAATGGTACATTCGCTGACTTAACCTTATAACCACTCTCTTAAGCACACCAAAGAACTCAGTAAATTCTAAGAAACTTACCACAGCAATATTTATCATTGGAGAAGATATAACTATCTAATTGTCTACACTGAGGGCTCAGTTAACCAAGGATCCGGAGCCTCTGCTGCTACTTTCATCACTGATGGGCATGGGGAGTCCTGGAGACTGTCAGACTCCTGTTCCTTCCTTAAAAATATTAGAGGCCATTGTTAAAGCCCTGTACTACATCATTATACAAGAAGTGGATGATGCCTTCAGTCTCACAGTCTCAGTGTCTGCCATACAGACATTATGGGAGATTTTAATCATAAAGAGATATATTGGATAAATTTTGACCCACACAGTGGTGAGGAGTCATTCGGGGCAAGCATCTTAGACTGCGTACAAGAGAATTTCCTACACCAACATGTACTGGAACCAATGAGGGCCAGGGGTGGAGATGAGTCATCACTTCTTGATCTAGTATTCACAGATAACGTGTTGGATATTAAAAAAATTGAGTATGAACCACCAATTGAAAAAAGTGACCATGTGTGTTGTTGATGAAGTATATCATTGAAGATGTTCTGCTTGAGAGTACAGGCACTGAGGACACGAGGAGGAACTATCCGAAAGGAGATTACAATAAACATAATGAGCTTTTGCAGTTATTGACTGGAGAACCTTATTTAGCAACAAATCTGTGCAAGAAATGTATGACATCTTTTGTGAGAAATATGGGAAGATAGTACATTGCTGCATACCTGTCACCAAAGTAGGTGTAATTCATGACAGAGAGAAATGGTTTGATAATGAGTGTAAAAGAGCTAAGGAGTGGAGAGACAAATGCTGGCAAGGGCATAGGAGGAGAAAAAACATAAATGCCTGGCAGACTTATAAAAGAGCAAGAAATGATTACCTAAGTAAAAGAAGAGAACCAGAGAGACACTATGAAAGGGATATCACCAGGAAGACTAAAGAAAATCCCAAACTTTTCCACAGCTTTATCAGAGGAAAACTGAATGTAAAAAAACAAGTTTTAAAGCTTACTAGAGCAGATGGAAACATCAATGAAGCGGATGAAGAGATCTGCAAAGAATTGAGCAAGGAGTTTCAGTCAGTATTTACAGTAGAAAATACCCCACCCCCTCAGATTGCAGAGAGGGCATTCACCAATCTTCAGGCCCTTGGCAAAGCGGAAGACATCCAAACCAGACATCTGGCCTTTCGATACCGGGATTACAGCTGTCCAACACAATGGTACATTCGCTGACTTAACCTTATAACCACTCTCTTAAGCACACCAAAGAACTCAGTAAATTCTAAGAAATTTACCACAGCAATATTTATCATTGGAGAAGATATAACTATCTAATTGTCTACACTGAGGGCTCAGTTAACCAAGGATCCGGAGCCTCTGCTGCTACTTTCATCACTGATGGGCATGGGGAGTCCTGGAGACTGTCAGACTCCTGTTCCTTCCTTAAAAATATTAGAGGCCATTGTTAAAGCCCTGTACTACATCATTATACAAGAAGTGGATGATGCCTTCAGTCTCACAGTCTCAGTGTCTGCCATACAGACATTATGGGAGATTTTAATCATAAAGAGATATATTGGATAAATTTTGACCCACACAGTGGTGAGGAGTCATTCGGGGCAAGCATCTTAGACTGCGTACAAGAGAATTTCCTACACCAACATGTATTGGAACCAATGAGGGCCAGGGGTGGAGATGAGTCATCACTTCTTGATCTAGTATTCACAGATAATGTGTTGGATATTAAAAAAATTGAGTATGAACCACCAATTGAAAAAAGTGACCATGTGTGTTGTTGATGAAGTATATCATTGAAGATGTTCTGCTTGAGAGTACAGGCACTGAGGACACGAGGAGGAACTATCCGAAAGGAGATTACAATAAACATAATGAGCTTTTGCAGTTACTGACTGGAGAACCTTATTTAGCAACAAATCTGTGCAAGAAATGTATGACATCTTTTGTGAGAAATATGGGAAGATAGTACATTGCTGCATACCTGTCACCAAAGTAGGTGTAATTCATGACAGAGAGAAATGGTTTGATAATGAGTGTAAAAGAGCTAAGGAGTGGAGAGACAAATGCTGGCAAGGGCATAGGAGGAGAAAAAACATAAATGCCTGGCAGACTTATAAAAGAGCAAGAAATGATTACCTAAGTAAAAGAAGAGAACCAGAGAGACACTATGAAAGGGATATCACCAGGAAGACTAAAGAAAATCCCAAACTTTTCCACAGCTTTATCAGAGGAAAACTGAATGTAAAAAAACAAGTTTTAAAGCTTACTAGAGCAGATGGAAACATCAATGAAGCAGATGAAGAGATCTGCAAAGAATTGAGCAAGGAGTTTCAGTCAGTATTTACAGTAGAAAATACCCCACCCCCTCAGATTGCAGAGAGGGCATTCACCAATCTTCAGGCCCTTGGCAAAGCGGAAGACATCCAAACCAGACATCTGGCCTTTCGATACCGGGATTACAGCTGTCCAACACAATGGTACATTCGCTGACTTAACCTTATAACCACTCTCTTAAGCACACCAAAGAACTCAGTAAATTCTAAGAAACTTACCACAGCAATATTTATCATTGGAGAAGATATAACTATCTAATTGTCTACACTGAGGGCTCAGTTAACCAAGGATCCGGAGCCTCTGCTGCTACTTTCATCACTGATGGGCATGGGGAGTCCTGGAGACTGTCAGACTCCTGTTCCTTCCTTAAAAATATTAGAGGCCATTGTTAAAGCCCTGTACTACATCATTATACAAGAAGTGGATGATGCCTTCAGTCTCACAGTCTCAGTGTCTGCCATACAGACATTATGGGAGATTTTAATCATAAAGAGATATATTGGATAAATTTTGACCCACACAGTGGTGAGGAGTCATTCGGGGCAAGCATCTTAGACTGCGTACAAGAGAATTTCCTACATCAACATGTACTGGAACCAATGAGGGCCAGGGGTGGAGATGAGTCATCACTTCTTGATCTAGTATTCACAGATAATGTGTTGGATATTAAAAAAATTGAGTATGAACCACCAATTGAAAAAAGTGACCATGTGTGTTGTTGATGAAGTATATCATTGAAGATGTTCTGCTTGAGAGTACAGGCACTGAGGACACGAGGAGGAACTATCCGAAAGGAGATTACAATAAACATAATGAGCTTTTGTAGTTATTGACTGGAGAACCTTATTTAGCAACAAATCTGTGCAAGAAATGTATGACATCTTTTGTGAGAAATATGGGAAGATAGTACATTGCTGCATACCTGTCACCAAAGTAGGTGTAATTCATGACAGAGAGAAATGGTTTGATAATGAGTGTAAAAGAGCTAAGGAGTGGAGAGACAAATGCTGGCAAGGGCATAGGAGGAGAAAAAACATAAATGCCTGGCAGACTTATAAAAGAGCAAGAAATGATTACCTAAGTAAAAGAAGAGAACCAGAGAGACACTATGAAAGGGATATCACCAGGAAGACTAAAGAAAATCCCAAACTTTTCCACAGCTTTATCAGAGGAAAACTGAATGTAAAAAAACAAGTTTTAAAGCTTACTAGAGCAGATGGAAACATCAATGAAGCAGATGAAGAGATCTGCAAAGAATTGAGCAAGGAGTTTCAGTCAGTATTTACAGTAGAAAATACCCCACCCCCTCAGATTGCAGAGAGGGCATTCACCAATCTTCAGGCCCTTGGCAAAGCGGAAGACATCCAAACCAGACATCTGGCCTTTCGATACCGGGATTACAGCTGTCCAACACAATGGTACATTCGCTGACTTAACCTTATAACCACTCTCTTAAGCACACCAAAGAACTCAGTAAATTCTAAGAAACTTACCACAGCAATATTTATCATTGGAGAAGATATAACTATCTAATTGTCTACACTGAGGGCTCAGTTAACCAAGGATCCGGAGCCTCTGCTGCTACTTTCATCACTGATGGGCATGGGGAGTCCTGGAGACTGTCAGACTCCTGTTCCTTCCTTAAAAATATTTGAGGCCATTGTTAAAGCCCTGTACTACATCATTATACAAGAAGTGGATGATGCCTTCAGTCTCACAGTCTCAGTGTCTGCCATACAGACATTATGGGAGATTTTAATCATAAAGAGATATATTGGATAAATTTTGACCCACACAGTGGTGAGGAGTCATTCGGGGCAAGCATCTTAGACTGCGTACAAGAGAATTTCCTACACCAACATGTACTGGAACCAATGAGGGCCAGGGGTGGAGATGAGTCATCACTTCTTGATCTAGTATTCACAGATAATGTGTTGGATATTAAAAAAATTGAGTATGAACCACCAATTGAAAAAAGTGACCATGTGTGTTGTTGATGAAGTATATCATTGAAGATGTTCTGCTTGAGAGTACAGGCACTGAGGACACGAGGAGGAACTATCCGAAAGGAGATTACAATAAACATAATGAGCTTTTGCAGTTATTGACTGGAGAACCTTATTTAGCAACAAATCTGTGCAAGAAATGTATGACATCTTTTGTGAGAAATATGGGAAGATAGTACATTGCTGCATACCTGTCACCAAAGTAGGTGTAATTCATGACAGAGAGAAATGGTTTGATAATGAGTGTAAAAGAGCTAAGGAGTGGAGAGACAAATGCTGGCAAGGGCATAGGAGGAGAAAAAATATAAATGCCTGGCAGACTTATAAAAGAGCAAGAAATGATTACCTAAGTAAAAGAAGAGAACCAGAGAGAGACTATGAAAGGGATATCACCAGGAAGACTAAAGAAAATCCCAAACTTTTCCACAGCTTTATCAGAGGAAAACTGAATGTAAAAAAACAAGTTTTAAAGCTTACTAGAGCAGATGGAAACATCAATGAAGCGGATGAAGAGATCTGCAAAGAATTGAGCAAGGAGTTTCAGTCAGTATTTACAGTAGAAAATACCCCACCCCCTCAGATTGCAGAGAGGGCATTCACCAATCTTCAGGCCCTTGGCAAAGCGGAAGACATCCAAACCAGACATCTGGCCTTTCGATACCGGGATTACAGCTGTCCAACACAATGGTACATTCGCTGACTTAACCTTATAACCACTCTCTTAAACACACCAAAGAACTCAGTAAATTCTAAGAAACTTACCACAGCAATATTTATCATTGGAGAAGATATAACTATCTAATTGTCTACACTGAGGGCTCAGTTAACCAAGGATCCGGAGCCTCTGCTGCTACTTTCATCACTGATGGGCATGGGGAGTCCTGGAGACTGTCAGACTCCTGTTCCTTCCTTAAAAATATTAGAGGCCATTGTTAAAGCCCTGTACTACATCATTATACAAGAAGTGGATGATGCCTTCAGTCTCACAGTCTCAGTGTCTGCCATACAGACATTATGGGAGATTTTAATCATAAAGAGATATATTGGATAAATTTTGACCCACACAGTGGTGAGGAGTCATTCGGGGCAAGCATCTTAGACTGCGTACAAGAGAATTTCCTACACCAACATGTACTGGAACCAATGAGGGCCAGGGGTGGAGATGAGTCATCACTTCTTGATCTAGTATTCACAGATAATGTGTTGGATATTAAAAAAATTGAGTATGAACCACCAATTGAAAAAAGTGACCATGTGTGTTGTTGATGAAGTATATCATTGAAGATGTTCTGCTTGAGAGTACAGGCACTGAGGACACGAGGAGGAACTATCCGAAAGGAGATTACAATAAACATAATGAGCTTTTGCAGTTATTGACTGGAGAACCTTATTTAGCAACAAATCTGTGCAAGAAATGTATGACATCTTTTGTGAGAAATATGGGAAGATAGTACATTGCTGCATACCTGTCACCAAAGTAGGTGTAATTCATGACAGAGAGAAATGGTTTGATAATGAGTGTAAAAGAGCTAAGGAGTGGAGAGACAAATGCTGGCAAGGGCATAGGAGGAGAAAAAACATAAATGCCTGGCAGACTTATAAAAGAGCAAGAAATGATTACCTAAGTAAAAGAAGAGAACCAGAGAGAGACTATGAAAGGGATATCACCAGGAAGACTAAAGAAAATCCCAAACTTTTCCACAGCTTTATCAGAGGAAAACTGAATGTAAAAAAACAAGTTTTAAAGCTTACTAGAGCAGATGGAAACATCAATGAAGCGGATGAAGAGATCTGCAAAGAATTGAGCAAGGAGTTTCAGTCAGTATTTACAGTAGAAAATACCCCACCCCCTCAGATTGCAGAGAGGGCATTCACCAATCTTCAGGCCCTTGGCAAAGCGGAAGACATCCAAACCAGACATCTGGCCTTTCGATACCGGGATTACAGCTGTCCAACACAATGGTACATTCGCTGACTTAACCTTTTAACCACTCTCTTAAGCACACCAAAGAACTCAGTAAATTCTAAGAAAATTACCACAGCAATATTTATCATTGGAGAAGATATAACTATCTAATTGTCTACACTGAGGGCTCAGTTAACCAAGGATCCGGAGCCTCTGCTGCTACTTTCATCACTGATGGGCATGGGGAGTCCTGGAGACTGTCAGACTCCTGTTCCTTCCTTAAAAATATTAGAGGCCATTGTTAAAGCCCTGTACTACATCATTATACAAGAAGTGGATGATGCCTTCAGTCTCACAGTCTCAGTGTCTGCCATACAAACCATACACACTAACGTCCATTAGAGACAATGTCTAGATCACAACAGGAATACTTCATCTCTGAAGTAGCTTCTCACAATTGAAGCCAAACAAGACCTTGTAGAGTTAGGGTTGCTCTGTTTGCAAACTGACCTTTCTTTGGAGTAGTTTTCTGAATGTACAAAATGCCTTGCACATCTATTTGTCACACATGGTTACCAGCTCCATTGGATAACACTCATATTCAAAACTGAAAGGATTATAGATATATATGGAGCACCATGGGACAAAACAGATGGAACAATCTCACTCTAATTAGTAATAAACATGATCTTCTGCATATAGATGACATTTACAACATCATCAGCAAATTTTCTCTTGCTATATATAGTTACTGTAACTATTAATTTGTAGTTTACTGAATTTGAAATATGAAAATGATCCTTACATGTAAGTATTGTTATTACTGATTTGTCAGACATACTTGCCCAATTATCATTCTCTATAGTAAATAAGAAAAATCGAATTACCTTACAATGCAAGTAAATAATTTATGATTAAGTATTTATGTGATCTTTCAATTCATGGATCCTTCATAATATATGCTACAGGGCCCACGACAGCTTAACCTGGTGCTGCTGTCAACATCTACAGGCAAAAGCTGGGATATAAATGCACTTGGGATATAATGGCTAATGTCATTAAGGAATACACTTTCTACCAGAAAGAAGCCTCAAGACCTCTCCTTCTATATATCCTAGGATGTGAAGCTTTCACAGCAGACAGACGGAAGGGCGCAGTCATCACAACTCCATGCAACAACCCAGATCCCTTCCAAGTAACAAGCAACATTTTAAGTGCAGCTTGAACCACATGAATATTCTGATAACACACTTAGTCAATACCCACTACCAAGACAGAAAACCAGAAACAACAATTTAAGTCCATCACAATATGAGTCCAAAAACACTACATTGCTTACCTGCAATTACTCCATTTTTATATTATTCTCATTTTTCCACTCTTCCCTATCTCCCATTTACCCTCCTTCCAGGTGATTCCTTAGGGGTTAAAAGAATTCATTGGGTGCTATCTAGTCTCCCTCTTCCATTCTATCCAATTTAATCATTTTTTTTTTCATTTGTTTTCATATATATGCTGGAGACTGTAATATCCTTGCTAAGAATGCTTGGGTCCACCATGACACATTCCACCTTTAGGTGGAATATCTACAGCAACAAGCAACGAGAATGTGAAGCTTAGTTGGAGTTGAGAGTCAGGCCTGTGCAGTTCAGTGCTGCCCAGTTGTTTCTTTATCTCAATGGCCCATTTTCCACAATAGATTGTCCACTACAATGCCACCTTTCTGTCATATAAAGTTTATCTTACTTTCTGTTTGTTTTGAGAACGGGACATGCCAACTAATACTACTACCACCACCACCACCACTAATACTCCTACTAACGTAATCAGAGAACGGCATGAATAATCAAATGTGCCCCATATTTGTTTGACCCTTACATATTCTTACCAAAGAACTATTACAAGGAAATGCCATGACCCTCTTGAGGTCATGTTGAATGTGGGTATGAACATGGAAACATTGCTCATATCCTCTGACCTAAAGTGACTTTACCCAAGTGGTGTAACGTGACATTACCCATGTGGTGTCCTGTGAATGTGTAATTACCTAATTGTAATTACCTAATTGTGTTTACGGGAAAGAGCCCAAAGCTCGTATCTTCCCATCTCCTCATCGGTTCCATTTTATACTTAGTGATACTTATCATACCTGTCCTTAAAACTATGGATTGAGATAGCAATAACTTCCTCCTCGCTTAGCAAAATCCAATCATCAACTACTCTTATACTGAAAAAGTATTTCCTTACATCCTGCAAAGAAGTTTTCTTACGAAACTTCAAACTATGACCTCTAGTTCTAGAGCCTGTCATATCAAAATATCGATCCCTATCCACTCTATCATAACCATGAAGGAATTTAAAGACTGTCACCATATCTCCCCTCAATCTTCTAGCTTCGAGTGATGGTAAGTCTAATTCCCTCAGCCTCTCATCATAACTGAGAATACATATTTCTGGCACCAGTTTCGTGGCATGTCTTTGAACTTTTTCAAGCTTAGCTATGTGCTTTTTCAAGTGTGGATTCCAAAAGGGGGCTGCATATTCGAGTTTTGGCCTCACATAGGTTACATAAATATTTCTGAACATTTCCTTGTCCATGTGCCTGAAGGCTACCCTTACATTTGATAAGAATGCATATGCTGCCCTTACTATGCCATTTATATGTATTTCTGGAGACAAATTTGCCAGTATGTTTACTCCTAGATCTCTCTCATTTTCTGTCTCTTGAAGTTGTACTCCAGACACCGAGTAGTCAAGCTTGGGCCTTCTTGCACTTGTACCCATTCTCATTACCTTACATTTTGAAGTATTGAATTTCATTAGCCACTTTTCTGAGCACTCATGCAGACTACTTAGATCTTTCTGAAGTTCTCTACCATTGTTCTCGTTTTTTTACTTTCTTCACAATCTTTGCATCATCTGCAAACATATTCATGAATGAATTGACAGACTCTGGTAGGTCATTTACATATACAAGGAACAAAAGTGGCCCTAAAACTGAACCCTGTGGAACTCCACTACTAACTCTTCTCCATTCAAACACTGAGTGTCTTACTCTAACCCTCTGTTCCCTTCCTTCTAAGTAAGATTTTATCCATTCCAAAACATTTCCACCTATTCTAGCCATTGCTTGCAGCTTCCTAATAAGTCTCCCATGTGGAACAGTGTCAAACACTTTCTGGAAGTCTAGGAATATGCAATCTGCCCAGCCATCTCTTTTCTGTAAGATTCGGCTTATCTCATCATAAAATTGTAATAAGTTTGATTCTGTTGATCTACCTTCTCTGAAGCCATGTTGCCTCACTGACAAAAAGTTGAAGGATTCCAAGTGAAGAGAGATATGTTTCCTTAGTAGTTTCTCCATAACTTTGCAAACTATGCTGGTCAAGGAAACTGGTCTATAGTTCAGAGCCGTATCCCTCCTTCCCTTTTTGAAGATAGGTATCACATTTGCTTGTTTCCAGCATCTTGGAATCTCCCCTGACTCCAGTGACTTTTTAAATATGATACCCGGTGCAACTGATATTGAGTTTGTGCATTTTTTAAGCACATGAGGGGATATGTCATCAGGACCTGTAGCTTTATGAACATCTAAATCCATCAGCGCTTTGCATACCTCTGTGACTGTAAGGTTGATGTTCTCTAATACCGGCCCTTTAGCTTCTATCTCTGCAATCTGAGGGGGTGAGGTATTTTCTACTGTAAATACTGACTGAAACTCCTTGTTCAATTCTTTGCAGATTTCTTCATCCGTCTCAGTGATGCTTCCATCCGCTCTCTTTAGCCTTAAAACCTGTTCTTTTACCTTCAGTTTTCCTCTGATAAAGCTGTGGAAAAGCTTGGGATTTTCTTTAGCCTTCCTGGTGATGTCCCTCTCATAGTCTCTCTCTGCCTCTCTCCTTTCACTTAGGTAGTCATTTCTTGCTCTCTTGTAGGTTTGCCAGGCATTTATGTTTTTTCTCCTCCTATACCTTTTCCAGCATTTGTCTCTCTACCCCTTAACTCTTTTACACTCATTATCGAACCATTTCTCTCTGGCATGAATTACACCTACTTTGGTGACAGGTATACAGCAATCTACTATCTTCCCATATTTCTCACAAAAAATTTCATACATTTCTTGTACAGATTTGTTGTAAAATAAGGTTCTCCAGTCAATAACTGCAAAAAGCTCATTCATTTTGATGTAATCTCCTTTCGGATAGTTCCTCCTCATGTCCTCAGTGCCTCTACTCTCAGGCAGAATATCTTCAATGATATACTTCATCAACAACACACAGTGGTCACTCTTTCCAATTGGTGGTTCATACTCAATTTTTTTAATATCCAACACATTACATGTGAATACTAGATCAAGTAATGATGGCTCATCCCCACCGATGGCCCTTGTTGGTTCCATTACATGTTGTGTAGGAAATTCTCTTGTACGCAATCTAGGAATCTTGCACTGAATGAGTCCTCACCACTGTGTGGGTCAAGATTTATCCAATCTATCTCTTTATGATTAAAGTCTCCCATAATCAAAATCCTACATTTTCTCTCCCGTGCCATGTTAACAACTGAGTATATGACTTCCATAGTACCTATATGACTTTCCTCATAAACTTCTAGCCTATGTTGGTTCCTTAGTGGGTTATATACAACAGTTATTATAATTCTCTCTGACCCAGTATTTATGCGAGCAACAAGAAATTCCTTGAACTCACTGTCTATAGCCAAGTTTATTTCTTCAACTTGAATCCTTTCACTTATGAGCAGTGCTATCCCTCCACCAGTCCTCTCAGATCTTTCAACCCTTAATATTTTGAAGCCCTTAGGAAAATCTGTGACACTGTCTATGTCTTCACTCAACTTAGTCTCTGTAATTGCTACTATATCTGCCTTACTGTTGTGAATCCTATCTTTTAATTCTACTGCCTTACCAGCTAATCCATCAGCATTTGTGTATAACAATCTTAATGAGGCCCCATCCCCTGATCTTCTGTCATTATCTTCTTTATCTCCCCTTTGTCTGGAAGAACTCTGAAATGAAAATTTTTCTTCTCTTCTTCATTTCTTTCCTCATTTAACTTTCTTGCCTCTTCCAACAAGTTTCAGATCTTTCCCATCTCTTCCTGTGTTCTGTATCGTCTAATGAACACTTCTTTGAATTCTTGAAGGTCTTTTAGACGTTTTTTTTTTCTCAACAATATTTCCCTACATGTTTCCCCTCTCTCAAAGGTTACTTTTGTTGGTCTCGGCTTTCCTTCCCTCGAATATTTACCTAGTTGGTGTATGTTTACAATATCCTTAGGACCACAAACTACTCCAAGCTTTCTTATCAGGTCTACAACCCTAGCTTTATTTTCTTCAAGTCTCCCCTGCCATGTTGGCTCCGAGGATTCGCTTATGCCTGGGATTACCACTGTCTTCTCTTTATCAAGTGCCTGTTTGATGAGTGGGTTTGCCCTTTCCATCACAACATCTTTCATTTTTTTTATTACTGTCTCTTTATAGTCAACTGTTTGTATGTTTTCCAGTGCCACCACCTTTACAGCCTCTTTTACTGCCACATTCCCCTTTAGTGCATCAGCAAAGGAAGTTTTCATGGCATCATTTTCCATATTCAGCTCCTGGAACTCTTTTCTGAACTGTTCAATGTTTTCCTTAATTTGGACATTCCAAGCTGCAATCTCGTCTCTCTCAGAAGAGAGCAGTGAACTAACATCTAATTCATTTAGGTTGTCATTCAGCTGTTTGTTTTTATCTTCTTGTTAAGAAATTCTGGTTTCTACTTCACTCTTTTCCCCTTCCAGCTTCTTTATTCGTGTTTCTAGTTCCTTTCTCTCCTGCCCTTGTGCTTTATTTGCTTCCTCCAAAAATCTTATTTCCTTCTGAGTGTTTCATTCTCTTTCATTTCTCTATACATATTCCGAATTTTATCATCAAGGCTTATAACCATTGCCTCTAAATTCTTGATTTTCTGTATTAGTCTCTTAATAGCTACCCCTCCTCCTGACCCTAAGGTGGGAGAGGTTTGGGACAGAGATGACCTCATATTTATGTTCTCCCTCTCACAGAATATAGAAAGAAGAAGAGAAAGAGAATAAAAAGAGAGAAAAACTTTTATTTAAGCTCCACACAGAATTTTTATATCTCCATATAAGTGCTATTTAGTGACTCAATTTATCTCTTTTCTGGTAACACACATCTTAACTTAAAAATTTGACTATGGTAATTTGAGGATAAAAAGAAAAGAAAAAAAATGCAACAAAAACAAAAGTCAAACCTGAAGGAAAATTCGAATTTGTGTCTAAGGAGACACCCACCTGTTTCTGCTCTATATTCTTCTTAACTAATAAACTCACTTGCTAACAAAGATATGTTATCACAGGATCAGACTTTACATTTAACTCAATATATATACAAAATAAAAAAAATAGTAAAAGAGAAAGCTAAAAGAAAAGAAAAAAAATGAAGAAAATAAGACAGCTGTACTACTTGGCAACTTAACTCAGTACTGTTGACAGGTGTATTTTTGGTATTTATTTAATTATTCAATTATTTCGTGTATCAAACTAGCTATCAAATTAATATAAATGGGAAGGATACTGATTTTAACAATATATGGAACCACAGGATCAGGTGAACGGCTTAATAGCCCTCCCCAATTTACACAAAAAGTTTGGTAATGTGATGTGATGGCTTCACCCCTGACAACTCTTCTAAATTTCCTACAAGGCAGAACAGGACAGCTTCTTCTCTTTCCCCTCACGAAAATGTTCTCAATTTTTTCTTTTAATATTTTGGACAGTCTCGTCATACAAGAAATATAAGTTTTTTACTCACAATCCTCTGCAGGATTTCTTATTTAGGGAAATTATGTATGATTTATGCACTATAGTCTTAGTCACTCAAAAACACAAGGAAAAGTTTAAGAGATACTGAATACTTGTGTGTGTGTGTGTGTTTACAAAGAGATGACAAGATCTATGGTTCAACCCATTGGCCTCTCACACCTCTGTCTCCCTGATCAATGGAGGTCAGAAATATATCACATTTCTGTGCTGTCCCACGAAAACCGAAAGCCAGCCTCCACAGCAAACTATACATTGTACATACATACATGTATATTTAGGATAGATGTATAGGTAGAAAGTATACATATAGGACCTTATGTTAGAGTATTCCTTGTACCAAACTGGCGTTCCTTTAGGCACGCCACTCACACTATAGGTGATTGGCTGTTTCCTCGTCTCTGGAAGCTTATTGGTGGAGATATCACTAAGAATACCACACCGTACCATCTCGGTGATACAAAAGAGTCAGAAGCAGTGAGAGAAGGGCAGAGTCTTGTGGGCACCAAAAGGGTTAGCATTTTACCTTAAGGGGATGGGGTATTGAGGTGTAAAATAAGTGTAAAACTATATAAACTAAATGTTAAGTATCTTTGCATATCCATTATCACCTCGCATGCTGTAGCTCTGGTCTGTTAGTGTAGAGAATATCTATACGACACTGGTGGCATTTTGTTGGAACATAGCATTACGACTTTCTGTTGGGATATTCATCTATACGATACTGGTGGTGTACTGGTGGAACATAGTATTACGACTTCTATTGGGATATTCATCTATATGACACTGGTGGCATACTGGTGGAACATAGCATTACGAATTCTGTTGGGATATTCATCTATACAACACTGTAGGCATACTGGTGGAAAATAGCATTACGACTTCTGTTGAGATATTCCTCTATACGACACTGATGGCATACTGGTGGAACATAGCATTACGATTTCTGTTGGGATATTCATCTATATGACACTGGTGGCATACTGGTGGAACATAACATTACGACTCTGTTGGGATATTCATCTATTCGACACTGGTGGCATACTGGTGGAATTTAGCATTACGACTTCTGTTGGGATATTCCTCTATACGACACCTCAAAGTGCATTTTTCCCCTCATCATGTGCACCTAGTTGCACATAGTGTCCTTCTCTCTTTGTAACTTATTGCGAGTTCGTTTCTCTAATTGGGAAATATCCTTGGGTAGAGAGAGCAAATTCCCTCCTCTTTTCTAAGTTTTCAGCTTCTAAAGCAATGCAGAGTGTTACCATCAGGCTATTACTATGCCTCCTGGCAAGTACAGTGGTAACATGCAGGCCTCGCATTCGTGAGGTCGAGGGACGCGTCTTATCCAGGCCAAAGAGTTTCATCTGTTTACTGGGGAGGTTACTGCTGAGGCTGGGCACCACAGTGGGGGGTGGGGGCCTGTGCCAGCTGGTGACCACCCTATTGGTCCTCCATGACCCATTCCACCCATCCGTGGGTGGAGAATCTAAAAAAAAAAAAAGGCTATTGTCTTGAATATATTTCAAGACAGTTTATTTCTACGTACATTATGTAAGTGTTATTTTGCATATAGTTTTGTTTATTGCAACGTAAGTGCATGTATGTATACTTTTAGACTTAGTGTGTGTACTTATTAATTTCCACCAAATATACATGTATATTCGTATGTATAATGTGTAGTTTATTATGGAGACTGGCTGTAGAAGACTTGGAGAAAGAAATGTAGGACACTAATGGATTTTAGCCATTAACCCTTCACCTCCTTGATAACGCTTATTGCCTCGCCTGTTTAAGCAAAGAAGCCTTGTAACCAAGGACCCCAAGAAATGAGGGGAGTTTTGTAAGACTTTCTTACAAAAAGTTAGTTGCTGTCGTGAGATGCTACAAGGCACTCAGTTTTACTGTGTTTCTTGACAGTACTTATAAGTTTATAATTAGTTGTTCTCGTGGGGCGTTACAAGACACTCAAGTAGGAAACGTAATAGAGATACGTGGAACAGAGATTATCGACATCAGGGTTATCTGGATAGATGAGTACAGATTAACCTTATTTCTAACAATATTTATAACTACGTGTGAGGGACAGAATGAGCTCATTTAATTGAACACTTGTAGGTGGAATGTATGTTAGAAAATTTATTATTCTGTATGAGGAAATATTAATTTAAGGTGAGGAGAGTTTATTTCAATATTCACATATCAACAGTTCATAAACCCCCTTATAAAATATTTGCATTTATGTCTATGCATGTAATAGTAATTATATTTTATTGGTAGAGGATTTAAATTTGAGATCGTGGTAGGTCTCTACTGAACCCGTGTCAGGATTTCCGAATTTAGGGGGGATATAAGATCGAAGGGTAATAACACACAGGAAATCCTCCACAGCTTTTGGTCCTTTGAACCAGATGAGAATTTGTGTGGTAATGGTGAAAATAGTGTACATTTTAGATAAACTCCCACCTCGTAAGAAGTTAGTGTAAAACTCTACGGTTGAAATCGTCCGCATTTCAATGAAAAAAAGGAGGAGCATTGTATGTATTTGCATGAATATTGCGAATATAACTTTGAAATTTAAGTGGTTGTTGAAATAAATAAGAGAATCTTTTTCCGGTGTGGATAAAGTGTTTCTCTCTCTGTGGAAACGAAATATACTTTCGTAGTTGAGTGTCCATTAAGTAAATTGGAAATTAGTACCCAAATTTGGCTGGATGAACAGTGGTTTTTAGGGATTTGTGTGTTTACATATTTCCCATTTAACGATGTCTAGAATGTCGTATTGATTTCTCTGTTTACGTCAATAAACAGAGGATAAGACCCAACTACTGCTAGGTGCACAGTGACGTTTATTGGAGGAACAGTTTGGTTTACATTTCACTTTCCATTTACTGTTACTGACTTAACAGTGTCGTTTAGTCGATGAGTAGTGTTTTACACTTTATGGATTGACGTCGTAATTGACAATTAAATAACTGTATGCTATTGTCTTGAAATTTTGGAAGATTGTCCTTTGATACTCTTTACAGAATGATTGTTTGTTGCATTGTGGATGCATAAAGAAGATCGTGGATTCTTTGATCATAAAATTGCATCAACTATTTGTTTGTTGTTTTATGTTCTATTTGCTTTCTCAATATGTCAGTTAACCCTGAAGCATTACAACGCCTTCGGGAATTGGTTCAACGTGATTGTGTTCAGTGTCAAACAGAACTTGCCAAAGATGATGAGACACTGTAAATTCATTCATGAATATGTTTGCTGATGATGGAAAGATGGTGAAGAAAGTAAAAAACGAGAAAAATGGTAGAGAACTTCAGGAGGATCTAAATAATCTGCATGAGTGGTCAGAAAAGTGGCTAATGAAATTCAATACTTCAAAATGTAAGGTAATGAGAATGGGTACAAGCGCAAGAAGGCCCAAGCTTGACTACTCGGTGGCTGGAGTACAACTTCAAGAGACAGAAAATGAGAGAGATCTAGGAGTAAACATACTGGCAGATTTGTCTCCAGAAATACATATAAATGGCATAGTAAGGGCAGCATATGCATTCTTATCAAATGTAAGGGTAGCCTTCAGGCACATGGACAAGGAAATGTTCAGAAATATTTATGTAACCTATGTGAGGCCAAAACTCGAATATGCAGCCCCCTTCTGGAATCTGCACTTGAAAAAGCACATAGCTAAGCTTGAAAAAGTTCAAAGACATGCCACGAAACTGGTGCCAGAAATACGCAATCTCAGTTATGATGAGAGGCTGAGGGAATTAGACTTACCATCACTGGAAGCTAGAAGAGTGAGGGGGGATATGGTGACAGTCTTTAAATTCCTTCATGGTTATGATAGAGTGGATAGGGATCGATATTTTGATATGGCTGGCTCTAGAACTAGAGGTCATAGTTCGAAGCTTCGTA
>JAXCGZ010013659.1:2500-7500 GCA_037179515.1 Halocaridina rubra
TGAAGGTAAATTAGAAGTTTTTCTCTTTTCTTTTTTTTTCCTCTTTCTCGTCTTCTTTCTATATTCTGTGAGAGGGAGAACATAAAAATGAAGCCATCTCTGTCCCAAACCTCTCCCACCCATGGGTCGGGAGAAGGGGTAGTCATCAGAGGACTTAAACAGAGAATCAAGAAGTTAGAGGAAATGGTTACAAGCCTTGATGATAAAATTCGGAATATGGATGGAGAAATGAAAGAGAATGAAACACTCAGAGAACAAATAAGATCTTTGGAGGAAGCAAATAAAGCACAAGGGCAGGAGAGAAAGGAACTAGAAAAAAGAATAAAGAAGCTGGAAGGGGAAAAGAGTCAACTAGAATCTAGAATTTCTAAACAAGAAGATAAAAACAAACAGCTAAATGACAACCTAAAGGAATTAGATGTTAGTTCACTGCTCTCTTCTGAGAGAGACGAGATTGCTGCTTGGAATGTTCAGATTAAGGAAAACATTGAACAGTTCAGAAAAGAGTTCCAGGAGCTGAATATGGAAAATGATGCCATGAAAACGTCCTTTGCTGATGCACTAAAGGGGAATGTGGCAGTAAAAGAGGTTGTAAAGGTGGTGGCACTGGAAAACATACAAACAGTTGACTATAAAGAGACAGTAATCGAAAAATGAAAGACGTTGTGATGGAAAGGGCAAACCCACTCATCAGACAGGCACTTGATAAGGAGAAGACAGTGGTAATCTCAGGCATAAGTGAATCCCAGGAGCCAACATGGCAGGGGAGACTTGAAGAAAATAAAGCTAACGTTGTAGACCTGATAAGAAAGCTTGGAGTAGTATGTGGTCCTGAGGATATTGTAAACATACACCAACTAGGTAAATATTCGAGGGAAGGAAAGCCGAGACCAACAAAAGTAACCTTTGAGAGAGGGGAGACATGTAGGGAAATATTGTTGAGAAAAAAAAGTCTAAAAGACCTTCAAGAATGCAAAGAAGTGTTCATTAGACGATACAGAACACAGGAAGAGATGGGAAAGATCAAAAACTTGTTGCAAGAGGCAAGAAGGTTAAATGATGAAAGAAATGAAGAAGAGAAGAAAAATTTTCGTTACAGAATACTTCCAGACAAAGGGGAGATAAAGAAGATAATGACAGAAGATCAGGGGATGGGGCCTCATTAAGATTGTTATACACAAATGCTGATGGATTAGCTGGTAAGGCAGTAGAATTAAAAGATAGGATTCACAACAGTAAGGCAGATATAGTAGCAATTACAGAGACTAAGTTGAGTGAGGACATAAACAGTGTCACAGTTTTTCCTAAGGGCTTCAGAATACTAAGGGTTGAAAGATCTGAGAGGACTGGTGGAGGGATAGCACTGCTCATAAGTGAGAGGATTCAAGTTGAAGAAATAAACTTGGCTATAGAAAGTGAGTTCAGGGAATTTCTTGTTGCTCGCATAAATACTGGGTCAGAGAGCATTATAATAACTGTTGTATACAACCCACCAAGGAACCAAAATAGGCTTGAAATTTATGAGGAAAGTCATATAGGTACTATTGAAGTCATAAACTCAGTTGTTAACATGGCACGGGAGAAAAAATGTAGGATTTTGATTATGGGAGACTTTAATCATAAAGAGATAGATTGGATAAATCTTGACCCACACAGTGGTGAGGACTCATTTGGGGCAAGATTCCTAGATTGCGTACAAGGGAATTTCCTACACCAACATGTAATGGAACCAACAAGAGCCAGGGGTGGGGATGAGCCATCACTACTTGATCTAGTGTTCACAGATAATGTGTTGGATATTGAAAATATTGAGTATGAACCACCAATTGGAAAGAGTGACCACTGTGTGTTGTTGATGGAGTATATCATTGAAGACATTCTTCCTGAGAGTAGAGGCACTGAGGACATGAGGAGGAACTATCCGAAAGGAGATTACATCAAAATGAATGAGCTTTTTGCAGTTATTGACTGGAGAACCTTATTTTACAACAAATCTGTACAAGAAATGTATGACATCTTTTGTGAGAAATATGGGAAGATAGTAGATTGCTGCATACCTGTCACCAAAGTAGGTGTAATTCATGCCAGAGAGAAATGGTTCGATAATGGGTGTAAAAGAGCTAAGGAGTGGAGAGACAAATGCTGGAAAAGGTATAGGAGGAGAAAAAACATAAATGCCTGGCAAACCTACAAAAGAGCAAGAAATGACTACCTAAGTAAAAGGAGAGAGGCAGAGAGAGATTATGAGAGGGACATCACCAGGAAGGCTAAAGAAAATCCCAAGCTTTTCCACAGCTTTATCAGAGGAAAACTGAAGGTAAAAGAACAGGTTTTAAGGCTAAAGAGAGCGGATGGAAGCATCACTGAGACGGACGAAGAGATCTGCAAAGAATTGAACAAGGAGTTTCAGTCAGTATTTACAGTAGAAAATACCCCACCCCCTCAGATTGCAGTGATAGAAGCTCAAGGGCCGGTATTAGAGAACATCAACCTTACAGCCACAGAGGTATGCAAAGCGCTGATGGATTTAGATGTTCATAAAGCTACAGGTCCTGATGACATATCCCCTCATGTGCTTAAAAAATGCGCAAACACAATATCAGTGGCACTAAGTATCATATTTAAGGAGTCACTGGAGTCGGGGGAGATTCCAAGATGCTGGAAACAAGCAAATGTGATACCTATCTTCAAAAAGGGAAGGAGGGATACGGCTCTGAACTATAGACCAGTTTCCTTGACCAGCATAGTTTGCAAAGTTATGGAGAAACTACTAAGGAAACATATCTCTCTTCACTTGGAATCCTTCAACTTTTTGTCAGTGAGGCAACATGGCTTCAGAGAAGGAAGATCAACAGTAACAAACTTATTAGAATTTTATGATGAGGTAAGCCAAATCTTACAGGAAAGAGAGGGCTGGGCAGATTGCATATTCCTAGACTTCCAGAAAGCGTTTGACACTGTTCCACATGGGAGACTTATTAGGAAGCTGCAATCAATGGCTAGAATAGGTGGAAATGTCTTGGAATGGATAAAAACTTACTTAGAAGGAAGGGAACAGAGGGTTAGAGTAAGACACTCAGTGTCTGAATGGAGAAGAGTTAGTAGTGGAGTTCCACAGGGTTCAGTTTTAGGGCCACTTTTGTTCCTTGTATATGTAAATGACCTACCAGAGTCTGTAAATTCATTCATGAATATGTTTGCAGATGATGCAAAGATTGTGAAGAAAGTAAAAAACGAGAACAATGGTAGAGAACTTCAGGAGGATCTAAATAATCTGCATGAGTGGTCAGAAAAGTGGCTAATGAAATTCAATACCTCAAAATGTAAGGTAATGAGAATGGGTACAAGTGCAAGAAGGCCCAAGCTTGACTACTCGGTGGCTGGAGTACAACTTCAAGAGACAGAAAATGAGAGAGATCTAGGAGTAAACATACTGGCAGATTTGTCTCCAGAAATACATATAAATGGCGTAGTAAGGGCAGCATATGCATTCTTATCAAATGTAAGGGTAGCCTTCAGGCACATGGACAAGGAAATGTTCAGAAATATTTATGTAACCTATGTGAGGCCAAAACTCGAATATGCAGCCCCCTTTTGGAATCCGCACTTGAAAAAGCACATAGCTAAGCTTGAAAAAGTTCAAAGACATGCCACGAAACTGGTGCCAGAAATACGCAATCTCGGTTATGATGAGAGGCTGAGGGAATTAGACTTGCCATCACTCGAAGCTAGAAGAGTAAGGGGGGATATGGTGACAGTCTTTAAATTCCTTCATGGTTATGATAGAGTGGATAGGGATCGATATTTCGATATGGCTGGCTCTAGAACTAGAGGTCATAGTTTGAAGCTTCGTAAGAAAACTTCTTTGCAGGATGTAAGGAAATACTTTTTCAGTGTAAGAGTAGTTGATAATTGGAATTCGCTAAGCGAGGAGGTAGTTAATGCTATCTCAATCCATAGTTTTAAGGACAGGTACGATAAGTATCACTAAGTCTAAAATGGAACCGATCAGGAGACGGGAAGATACGAGCTTTGGGCTCTTTCCCGTAAACACAATTAGGTAATCACAATTAGGTAATCACAAAAGTTAATATAAAGTGATATAGATCACGAGCACAAAATAAGTTTCTGGAACGAGCGCTGGCCAAACCAAAGTTCTCCTACATAACATAACTTCAGTAAATCAGAGTTGTGAGAAAGGAATCATTTCTTTCGAGGAAAAAGATAATGTTGATTTCCTAAACGAATGTGTGACGTGAGGGGAGAAACAGACGATGGTCTCTATGAATACTCGTAAAAGGGAGATCGAATAGTAATTGAAAATGATCCAGACTCGATCTGGAAGGAAATTGGCAGTCGCCCAGAGGAGAGCCCTCACATCTGAGAACGAATAAAAAACATGCATCGTGGTTGTTGGAGACTCAGTCAGAATAGGAGAAGAGAGTCTATCAACAAACTGATGAATAGTAATAGCTAGATTCGATTTTCTATTACAGAGGTAATGATAGACAAAAGAGAAAAGGCAGAGCACTCTGGGAATTGGTAATAAATATGGTAAAACACTTCAGCTTTTTTCCGGAGCTGAAAAACAATATCTATAAACTTCAAAATATAAAAGTTTAAAAGATCATGTTCATCTTTAATAAATGAAGTCAGGAGAGATTAGAGGGATGGAAAGAGAGAGAGAGAGAGAGAGAGAGAGAGAGAGAGAGAGAGAGAGAGAGAGAGAGAGAGAGAGAGAGAGAGAGAGAGAGAGAGAGAGAGAGAGAGAGAGAGAGAGAGAGAGAGAGAGAGAGAGATTCTGGAATTTGGCAGTAAATATAGGAGGGACTCTCCAGTCTCTTTCAGTGATAATAAAAGTGTTTTACGTAAAAAAAATTAAAATAAAGTATAAACTTTGCTATTAACGAATGAGTTATAATCTGAGAGCTATAAGTCAATGTGATAGAAAGATAAACTGACACACATAGAGACGGACGACTGGTTGGCTGCCTGGCTTG
>JAXCGZ010013659.1:12500-15000 GCA_037179515.1 Halocaridina rubra
ACATCTCCAAAATAGGAGGAAAATGTAATATGAAAAAAATGATAAATGAACTAGTTTCCAAAACTGAAAGAAATAAAATGTAGTATTAGAGAGAAAGATTGAACGAAGAATAGGAGAAGGACGATGCGAGAATTTTCTAGTGGAATTTTTTTTTTTGTAAATGGAGGAAAGAATTGCAAAGAGAAAATGAATTACAGGAGGCAGAGGACATTCATCTCCATACTTAGATTTCACTTCAAACTTGCTTGAATTACAAAGTGTATCAGGTTTATTCTAAGCTTGAACTTATAAAGACAGGAAATGTGAACGAGACACGCTTAGATAAGAAAACACCACCTTGATAGTGTCATTGTAGCTACTATACTGTTGTGTTGTTTGTGAATATGCCAAAGCTTAACTGCAAAGTAAGTGATTTCGGCGGATGGATCATAGCTACGACGGTGCAGATTGTTCTGCTGCAAATATGCGGTGCATTAGGTAAGTTTTATAGTGATGTAAACTAATTCTATACCAAAGTAAGTTTTATACTGAACTAAACAAATTCTGTTTAGAAGTCATTGCATTTACTGATTAATATGGATCTAGAGGCATTCCATTTTAAGAGTCAATGTATTTTCAACTTTAATTTTCTTTATTTTTTTTTCTGTAGAGGATACATATATAATTAACGAGCCCTTGCCTTTGAACGTTTTCAGCCGTACTTTTGCGATAAAATAAGTCTTGTAAGCTTTAAGTCAACGTTTTGGTTTTATCAGCGCCCAGTTTAATATAAACCTTTGTGTTCATTAATTAGCATTATTTATTAAAAAAAAGTTTATTTAACGAGTAGTTGCTTAAGCGAAATAAATACTTATGCGACATAGCATTTTATAAATATATATATCAAATATGTACGGTGAGATATGTACTCTTGTAGTAAACAGGATATACATACATAAATAGACACAAGCCTCATTCCCCCTTGTAAGAGGGGTGGCCGAGCCAAGAAATGCGCATTCAGCACGATCCACATACACACCTCAACCACTCCTCTCAGCTCCTTGGGGATAGAGGGTTGCCACGTCTCCCCCCCTTTTCACCCTGCTTGGATCACCCACATGGTAGGTGGGCGAGGATATTCTACAATGAGGCCCGACAGCCGCAGCTGGTTTACCCCAACCGCTTCATCAAATGGCAACTCCCCTCACACCCGTCCACCACAGTTTGCTGAGCTAGCAGATGCGAACAATCCCTTTGGGCTGCGTCATAAAACAGGATATACTTTAAGATAATACAATACTAAGGCTGCTTATTTGAGAAAGTTTGCTATTATTCTCAATCTTCTCTACAGGCTATGAATAATTTTCTGTATGTGAAAACTTATTTTAACTTTTTTAAGTATTACTTGATGTATATAATATTCTGAAATATATTAGCAATGAATCCTGATAGAATGTAAGTAATGCAGCTATAGACCATAAATAAATAAACTATGATGTTAATGTAATCAGAATAAGGTAATAATAATATAGTGCACTCAGAGACAATGAAAAAAATCACTAAAAATATATCTTTTTGAAATGAATAATGTATTACCAGTGAAATTCTACCCCTATCCTTTTTTTATGAGTGTGATACCGGGACAGGCAAAAATTGCCCTCATCATTAAAGGCCCGGGCAAGAGATAACACCAAGACGAAGGAAAAGAAAAAGATTAAGGAAAAGGCAGAGATGAGGTAATGTTACACAAAGGAAAACGACAGACAAAAAATATTATGACTTGTCAAATGTAATGGGATATCAAGAGATGTGTAATGAATGCGCCAGAATATTCAGTGTAGATGATGTAGGCATGAGGAAAGAACCGTCCTGAAGGAAGACTCAACCCGGAACTTACTGAATCAGTCCTAGTTGCATCCTAATACCTTCAGTCGTAGTCATTCAACGGGCGGCTGTTGCCATGGCCAACCTACTAAAATGTTTCTAACTGCAGTTATCTGCATCAAATAATAGACAAAAAATAGATGACACTTTTCGTAAAAAAATAGTATCAACAATGAGACCTATATAAAATGTGTGAATGTGCGCTTATTAAACATGCAGATGCGTGCTAAAATGTGGTATTATATGTATGAAAAATATATTAACAAAGAATCCTGTGTAAATATGCTTAACTGCATTCATTATTCGTAAAGCAATAAATTAAAAAGATATATTTTAAATAGAATGCGGAATAAATACTAAATCTTATTTAAATACATTTAAAGAGCAGCTACAGAACATGATGATATGCATAACAAGAGTTTCTGATGCAAGATTCATTTAATTTTTAAGGGAACGGCTTAAGTCTGTGGTGTTTATGGAATTGCAAGAAAACAGGCTCTTCAATCAAGCTACAACTCTGCATAATATTTGTCCTCCTTTGCCTGATCAGCACCGTTCTTTTACCAGGTGAAGGATGGACGAACTATTTAGACTTCTACTGCTTAGATAACAGACCCAGTGACGAGGTCGCCATCTT
>JAXCGZ010013659.1:17500-25000 GCA_037179515.1 Halocaridina rubra
TGGTTTGGCTCCCCCCCCCCTCATTAGTGGGAATGAGGCCAAGTGTACATGCATATGTTTATGAATATATTATTATTATTATTATTATTATTATTATTATTATTATTATTATTATTATTATTATTATTATTATTATTATTATTATTATTATTATTATTATTATTATTATTATTATTATTGTTTTTTTAGCCAATTAACAAGCCTAGGAAGAAAAATTCAACGACTATAATCCAGACGGCTATAGTAGGAAAAGCAACTTATTGAGTAAAAGGAAAATTTGGTGATATAAAATGATTCAAGTCAGTACTTCAATACTGACACTATTCCACAAAAATTTTATAAATTCAGCAATGAAGTGTTCTTAATGAAAATTAGTTTTTTCCCAGCTTGAACATTAGCTATTCATTCCACTTTCCGAATATTGGTATGATTGGTATGATTGGTATACAATCCACAAAAAGAATATGGATGGTTGGAGGGATGGATAGATGGATGGATGGAATACATATATTACAAACGTACATGCATATATAGCTTTATGCATATATTCATGCATAGAATGCATGTGTGACATGTATTCCATGTGGCTAGAATGGCATCATTTCTAGTAATGCATTTAAGGAGGAATAAATCAGTGGGTGGTTAATATTGTTTTACATTTTATGGAACAAGCAAATGGAGCTAGCGGCGTGTCTGTACCACGAGTCGGTGCTTAATTCAGGATGAAGAAATTGAATTGCACGAAAGCTTTTATCCATTATTTAGGATGAGGATCTACAACAGATGAACAACCTTGGAGGTATACAATAAGGTGTTATTTCATGCTACTTTTTCCAGATTCTTGGCTGTATTCTTGACGCACGTGTTCAAAAAGCTGTCAACTGTAAAAGTTGTTGTGACTTTCGAAGTTATGATATGTGTTTACGTGGCAGTCCCTTATATCATGGGTATTACACAGGTAAGATGAATATATTTAGCACATTCACGCAATATTGAGTATCTTGCAATTTGCTTTGCATTACTAATACATTTTTGTGGCTAAATATATATAAAATGACAATATAAAAAAAAGCTGCTATAAGATAAAACCGTTTTACTTACTCTAATTATAAAGGCCAGTTAGCATGTTTACCTAGTTACGTCACAGCAAACCGGCAATCTTGCCCTTATCGTTTTAGCCATGAGTAAAGTTACTATTGACATCGAAATATAATAATAAAAATACATATAGCACGCAAATACAGGCGTGAAAGCCAAGACATAAGTATACTTATATGAAGCAAATTTAGGAGTGAAAACGAAGACATTACGAGTTGTCAGACCGAGTGGAGGTCTCTCTCCCGAAGGAAAAAGTTTATTAGAGGGACGAGTTGTGTATAATGTAAGTTTCAAAGCTGAAGAGTGGGATGAAACGAACAGGCATCAAATCAGATAATTCTAGAGTTAACAAAAACAACTCCATGAGGGTATGATAATATGACCTAAATTATGAATCTTGGTCTGAGAAGTCGTTGTGTGGCTTTATCTTTCTTGAAAACTCATTCCCCAATTTTATGTGGAGGCAATATATCTCACTTTTCTCTACCTGGCCCGATCTTTCTCATCGTCCTCTGCTTGACAGTTGTGTTTCTTTGAAATATGGCACTACACATGTATTCAGCGCTGCAGAACACTGTCCATAATAATACCTTCAGTAAACAAGGAGCGCGAGAAACTGACATCTCTGAGAAAAGGGATGAGGTTCTGTGCTGGAGATGGAGACGTAATCAGATCAATAGCCTTAAACACAATCAACTGATGAAGCCAAAAGAAATTTTTTAAATTTATCCTTTTCCATTTCAGGATATGACTCTTGCAAGAGTCAAAGATGGTTACCAGTACGTCATATTTGGAGAGCAGAACTCAACTTTTATGAAAACCATCTACGTGATTTACAGATACAATTATATCATTCCTTTTACAATAACCTCTGTTGCATATTCACTTACGGTTATTACAGTAAGTAAGCAAAATATTTCTAAGCAATATATGCTCTTGTTGTGTATGTATTTAGTATAACATTTAATTTATAAATAAGTAGTAGGTCTCATACTTCCAAGTCAAGCAACATGCTATATAATTCATTATTATTTTTAAAAACTTAAATGATCCTTATAAATCCTATACATATATATATATATATATATATATATATATATATATATATATATATATATATATATATATATATATATATATATATATATATATATATATATATATATATATATATATATATATATGTATATATATATATATATATATATATATATATATATATATATATATATATATATATATATATATATATATATATATATATATATATATATATATATATATATATATATATATATATATATATATATATATATATATATATATATATATATATATATATATATATATATATATATATATATATATATATATATATATATATATATATATATATATATATATATATATATATATATATATATATATATATATATATATATATATATATATATATATATATATATATATATATATATATATATATATATATATATATATATATATATATATATATATATATATATATATATACATATCTATATACATATATGTATATATATATATATATATATATATATATATATATATATATATATATATATATATATATATATATATATATATATATATATACATATATATATATATATATATATATATATATATATATATATATATATATATATATATATATATATATATATATATATATATATATATATATATATATATGTACATCAACAGATTGTGTACCAGAAATACAAACTGAAGATTCAAAAGAAACAAGATCACATCACTCTCTCACTGCAGCTTCTCATTCTGGTCGATCTTATATTGGACGTTCCACATGTCATATCACTTTTCAAGGAAGAAGGGCCGGTTGCCTTGCAACTCTCTCACATGATTTTGCATATGCATTTGGTGGTAGATTCTCTCATATTTCTCCTCTTAAATTCATATTATCGCGGAATGTTGCTAGAGCTATATAATACTTGGTTTTCTAAATGTGTAGCTGCCCATTTTCCTAAAATGGCAACAGATACTAACAGCGAAAAGGAGAAAATTGATCATCATGTGAAGAACCGGCCAGTATGTGAAGACACAGCAGAAAACACTCCAAGTAACAGGAACAGCGTTAATTCTCAAGTCTCTGTAGCTTCCAAAGGCAGTGATGTTTCAGCATTTTCCTATGATAACAGATCCCCCAGAATAACTGTAAAACACACCAAAACATAGTTTATCCCCAATTAAATAGTAAAAGAAAATTTGCGATTTTTTCCTGAAGTATGCATTACTAGAAATATATGCACTGTATTTTAAAGTTAGACCACCGTTATTTCAACTTAAGTCCTAAACAAATTTGACATCAACGTATTATATATAACTGTAGGTCAAATTTCTCAACGCAGTCTTAAATAGTAAGGAAGTCCATCAGTGAATCCATAATAAAAAGAATAAATAAATTCTATATTTGATTTTGAGGAGGGGTTCTATTAGGAATTGAAATGCTGCAATTAAATTTTCATCAATTGTTTTATCCTATAAAATGACAATTATTTTAATCATAATGACATCGATAACTCAAACACAGGATTGTTATAATTAACATTAAGGAGTATCCATCTTTCATAACAGCCTGTTCCTAAGAAGGATGACAATTCTATTCCTTCTAACTACCGACCAAATCCCTAACCTCTAGTATCACTACAAGTATTCGAAACTCTTCTCAACTCTCACTTCCAGAAACTTCCTGAATCACCTTGGTTATTTATGAAGACCAGCATGGCTTCCGCAAGGCAAAATGCACTGGTGACCTCCTGTCCTATCTCATATATGCATAGTCACCTTCTCTGAAGAAATATGGGGAATCGTTTGTCGTCGCCTTTGATATCTCTAAGGCTTTTGGCAGTGTGTGTGACACAAAGCTCTGTAAGCCAAACTTCCTGCTTATGGTTTTACCCCTTCTCTCTGTTCACAGATTTTCAGTTTTCTCTCTGGCCATTTTGTATCTATGCAAGTGACGGCGCAAATTCTAGCTCATTCCCAATTTTCAGTGTTATTCCAAAAGACTGTTCTTTAACCTATGCTGATCCTTTTCTTCATCAAAGATCTTCACCAGTCTCCGTCTTCCTCTCTTCTTCACGCCTGTGCCAACTATTCTACCCTTCATTTTTCCTATTCCTTCTCTTCACACCCTTCATTTGCTATTCGTAGTCGGTCTCGCATCACTCTTTCTTCAACTTTCAACTCCGATTAACAGAGTACCTGAGTGGGGAACATAAAATTTAGTTAAATACAATGCCTCCAAGACACTTTCTAACTATCTGTTTAGTTTTTTTCTCCTCCTGATAGACGTATTGTCTTCGAAACTAACGAAATATACACTCTCAATTCTGTTAGCATACTTTTTGGAGAAGTCACATAATCCATGTTTCTAAATCTGAATCTAAAAAAAATTAGAATTTCTGTTTCATTTTCGTCATTATTTCTAAACTTCTCAGTCACTTAAAATCCATAGAGGCCTTATTCATCCCTGCTTATAATACTACTATCATATCTTGGATGCTTCTCCTTATGCTTATCTCTTTCATAGGTTTGAATCTAAGAAAGTCACACTCATCAATGATCCTTACATTAATTCTGATCTAGATTCTCTTGCTCTTTGCCGTAAGGTATCACCCTTTTCACTATTCTATCACTACTACTTCCATCACTTCCCTAATGAGTTGGCGAGCTGCAGCTCTCCCCCTGTACCAAGGCCACGTAATGCTCACCAAGCAGCCTCGTCTCACAGGTACTGTGTGGAGATATGTAGTTCGCGAATAGATTGGTGTAGTGGTTTATTCATTCCTTCCAACTCAAGACTTTGGTACTCTCTTCCGCCTTCTGTCTTTCCTAACTCCTATGGACTATCTTCCTTCAAAAACTGATCTATCGTAATCTCAGGGCCTATCCCTGCCATATTTCTATGTCCTCATTAGTTTAGCTCTTCTTTTAGCCTGTCCTTTTCCTAATCTTTATCATTCCCTTACTTCTGGCATTGTAACAAGAAAAATAACCCACCCTTCAGCCCCCTGGCTAACTAATGACATCAAAGAAGCAATACAAATCAGAAATTAAATACAAAAAGAGCTAAAAACGAATAGATAAGATATAACTCTCCGAGAACGTTATAAAGTAGAAAAGAAAAGTGTCAGGTCCCTCATTGATTTAAGTAAAAAGAACTTTTACAAAAATCAATTTAATGACTCTAGACCTGATACAGCGGCAACATGGAAAGTGACAAGAAGCATGATACCAAATGAAAAGACTACCTCAGAAAGTTATGAAATATTAGGGAGTTGAAAAACAAAGTGGAAAACTTTAATAACTATTTTGCTAACGTTGGGAAATATACATATGAGCTAATGCAAGAAAACATCAACTCAGTGAACATGAGTTATTACTTAAATGACAATTCTTCCAAAGTAAAAATAAGAGCTTACTTCAAGATCAATCCTGTCGATTGTGCTACCCTAATTCTTACCATAATGAGCCTAGGAAACTCTGGCTCTTATGGTCCAGATGATATACCATTTCAGTTCATCAAAGATGCTCTACCCATGATTGTATCTTATTTCTAACTTTATGAACACTTCCAGTGTCACTAAAAAGTTTCCCGACTCTTGGAAAAAATCACATGTAACACCTCTGCATAAAAAGGGGGACAGAGAAGATGTGACAAAGTATGGTCCCATTTCCCTGTTACCCATTTTCTCTAAAATATTAGAAAAAAATTTCAACTAATGTCATATCTAGTGACAAACAGACTATTAATTATTAACCCACATGGTTTCAGACAGAAACTCTCAACAGAAACTGCACTGCTTAAAGTTACTAATAGTATTTATTATAATATAGATACGAAAGATCTCTCTGTTTGTATTACTAGAATTACCAAAAGCTTTTGACAGTGTAAACCATGAAATTCTTATTAATAAATGTACTAACCTAAATATTGACCCGACCTGGTTTAGAGAGTATCTATCTAATCACGGACAGTCTATCCATCTTAACAGCATAATCTTTACTCCAAAAATATGCATCATCTGGTGATCAGCCCTTGGTCCTTTCCTCTTCTCCATTTATGTAAATGATCCATCTTGTTTCATTCCTGACTGCTTAGTTGTACAATATGCAGATGACACTCAGCTACTCCCTAGTGGTAATATTAATAATCTCCCAGAGCTAGCCTTAATACCAGAAAACACTCTGTCAAAAATTAAAGCCTGTTTTCAAGAAATTGGGCTGTAAATTAACGAAAGTAAAACACAGTGCATGTTTATTGGTTCAAGGTACCTTATAGCACATATTCCAGAAAACACAACAATTAATTTTTGCGGCAATGTCATTACTCCTAGCAAAACAGTCAAAAGTCTAGGAATTAATTTTTATAACTACATGATGCTTGATTCTCATATAGATAAAGGATGCAAAAAGGTTACAGGAACACTAATGTACTTATCACGTATAAAAGACAATTTTGAGACTACCACTCGAGTAAGGGTTATCGAATATCTAGCCCTAAGTCACATTAATTATTGCACAACTGAATGGTGAGCTACCAATTAGACTCAGATAAATAGAATACAAAAGCTTATTAATTTTGCAGCTCGAGTTGCACTGGGAGGAATGAGAAAATATGACCACATCACACCAGTTCTCAACAAACTTAGGTGGCTGTGGGCAGAAAACAAGGTCGCCTATGCTATTTACGTTGTAGTAAGCAAAGTTTTGAACCATCATTATCCTAGCTGGCTATTTAATTTCAAAGCAGTCAGGGATATAAAGGGAACAATAGAAGATAGAGTAGTGAGCTCTTTATTCAGAGAACAAACGCAGATGCAGGTTTAAAGATATTCACTATTAAAGGGCCAACACTTTGGAACAATATTCCAGAACATCTTAAAAATTCATCCTCCTTCACAGCTTTCAAAGGCAAACTATATAGTTTTCATTTGGACAAATAGTTGCTGCTCACACACTAATCAAACTTAATGATTTAATGCAATTTCCTTTAACACTAACATTTATTTTTGTAAATAGATATCTCCTTCTTTGATTTCTAAGTAAAGAACTAATTATTCTCATTATAAGGAACACAAATACGGTGATGATGCTTATAATAACGATCCTGTATCGAGTATTACTATTACTACTTTATTATTAACAGTATTGTAATCATTTTATTGCAGTAATATTATTGTTATTATACTATTATATGTATCTGTTAACTCAAGATAATTTTTATTTTCTGTTCACTTTTTTTGCTTGATTACACGTCTATTTATAAGTGTACTCTTAGTTTTGTAAAAGAAAAACCATGTGTATTTTTTCTAATAGCAAGTTAGCTGGCAAACA
>JAXCGZ010013659.1:30000-35000 GCA_037179515.1 Halocaridina rubra
CCGTCCTAGCCCTTGGTTGATAAGGGAGTCCGTGACGTAAAACCGGAACCGGATTCTTGAAATACTGAAAAAAGCAAGTAAGCACACCCTTTGCTTGGGTAAGAAAACTTTATCATGGGTGAGCAATAAAAAAGTAAGTATTTTTTCATCAGCTAAATATAATCAGTTCCTAGTCATAGGAGATAAATAAAAAATAAAATATATATGCCATCAACAAAGCCGTTACAGATTTTTGCAACCCTGGAAACATGAATGATGTAAGAATATTACACTAGAATCAACGGTATGTTGTGAAAAAAGACCGAAAAATATATATCCCTTATAGTCAAGGAGAAAAATTCTATGCGTGTATTCCCTACCAGTTGAAGGAAGTCACTAAAAGGGATAGAAAATCTGGTGTTTAGCAATCTCTAATAGTTTTTTTTTTTTACTGAAAAACAAACTGTGATGATAGACAATTTGTTTAATATTTGCTGCCTTCTCAGAGGGATATGGATGTAGCCTGATAATATTGCAACAGTAATTATGATAACAATAATAATGGTATTAACATTAATAAAAAAAATTCTGTATTGTGTCTCAATAAGTCCCAATGAATGGGAGTGGACACAGAGACTGGAGTAGAGGGATTTAAACAGGATCCTCCTCTTAACATCCCGCGGTGGGCTCGAAGCCTTAACACTCGGATTCAGACTCGTATGCATTTCCACTGAGCCACCATGGTCCAATTAATAATAATAATAATAATAATAATAATAATAATAATAATAATAATAATAATAATAATAATAATAATAATAATAATAATAATAATAATAATAATAATAATAATAATAACCTCAACAATTATAATAATATTTGTTATAATACATTTCCTGATGTCCTAAATCATAATATTAAAACATTTGAACGTGTGTTCCATACTTTTATCATTCTTTTCATATGCAAAGTTGACATTCCGACACATGTTGATGATGTTTTTTTTTTCAGATTCATAGCTGTTCACCTGCCACAGCTGTATAAAAAGCTTACTGATGTGAAAATTGTAATTTCTTTAGAAATTATTATCTGTGCTTATGTGTCTGTTCCATATGTCATGGGATTTACACAGGTAAGTACTAAACATATTTCTACACGTGCTATTGATCAAGCGTATATAACAAGCCCTAAAACAAGTGAATCTGAAACAACTTGCATTTTCCATGTCAATTCCAATCAGTTTGTGACATCTCTAAGCACTATCTTTCGACAAAATGAAGCACAGTGCTATTGAATACCAGTTGAAGTGAAATATGCATAGTCTATGCTGATTTCCATCAACACATAATTCTGGCGAGCACCATCTCTTGACAGCATGAAGAAGCATTATATTTTACTGTTATTTTGGATAACTGTTCCACGATTATATGGATTCGTGGTCTGTGCCAGACTTTTGGAAATAACATATCAGCTGCCTCAAATTAGTCATTAGAATGATTTCTTACTGTTTGTTGTATCAGGTGTTGATAATTCTCTGCCACTATCATTTAAACCTGACGTGCTTATTTCTCAGTATCTGAAAGAGAAAGCAGGTATTTAATCAAAAGTTTTTAATAACAGGCAGACTGAAACTATGTATGCCTCGGATCTGTTATCTAAATTGACATCTTTAGCATTCGATCCAGTGAGGTTAAATGGTTCTTGCTTGACTTGGATGCTTATGGTGGCAATGATCCTAATAGCACCGAAATTGTCAATAATATGTCGAAAACTGATCAAGTCTGGATGTTTTCCCTCTTTTTGGAGGAATAGTTATGTGACTGCTCTCCTCTAATTATGTCGGTAAAGCGACGGCTTCTTCCCTTCCACCTCCAGACTCTGGAACTCTCTTCCTCCTTTTGTCTTCTCTTATCTGTAAACCATTCTTCCTTCAAAAAGCCGGTCTATCGTTATGTCAGGGTCTAATTCCGCCATGTTTCTAGGTCTTTATTAATTTGACTATTCATTCAGCCTGCCCATTCTCAACTGTTCATCATGCTACTATTTCTACTTTGTCATTGAGCTGCAATTTTTTTCTCCTTTATATGTTTTCTTGTCGCCTGGGCCAGATGAGGGCCTGTCCCGGTGTCACACTCAATACAAAATTGTTTGTTATTTTATCCCCAAACATGACAATAGCTGTAGTTGAGTCTCTGAACAGATATCTTGTTATAATTAGTCCTTGGTGCAAGAAGTTGGGCGTAAAAATAAATGCTAATAAAATAATATATGATAATAAACTGGGTCAGAACTTTTAATCCTCCACATGTCAATCTCGTTATTGATCATATTCCTTTTACTTTATGTAATTAGTTCAAGATTCGGAGGGGGGGGGAAACGTTTAATTGAATTTCGGATGACATATGCATTGCATATCTTCCCCAGTTGCATAGAAATTGGTATCATGAAGGAGGTTTTTAAGATTTTTCATGACAGATCTGTTAAGGTGAATTGGATTAATTCTTTTATACTTTTTGGTCTGGATTATTGATCCCCAGTTTAGTCATCGGCTGTAGATTTTACTCTTAGATTACAGGATAAATTCCTGCATGCTGTTAATAATCTTATTCCTGAATAAGATTATTAGCGCGCTTTACTTGCGGTATAAATTACATTACAATTTTGATTACATTTTGCATAGGGCTCTATCAGATTATTTCTTCCTACATGCCAATAGCTGTCCAAATTAATTTGTAAGATTTAATACCAAACAGTATTAGAGAAGTTTTACTCTAGCTACCATTGGAAGTGGAATGATTTGTTTAGCTGAGTCAAAATAGCTTCAGAAACTTTAGCTTGGTATAAATAACTTTCTGTTAAGTAGACTTAAATGTTTAATAATTAAAGCTCTACTGGAATAATGACAGTACTGCAATAGCGATTTTTACTATTTTTTCTATCTTCTTTTATTCCTTTTCCTCACCAAGTCGCTTCCTCTGTAGGGGCATCACATCACAGTGTGAATTTTCCAGCTGTACTTGTTATTTAACACATGATAATAAAAATAGCTTTAACTATATAAGTAGGTCATATTTGTGAGCCCAAACCCCCGAATTAATGAATTTGAAGCAACTTTAGTATAGATGCCGAGATCTTCAACATATGGCATCGCCGAATGCCATCTTTATTCAGTGAAGCGTCAGAATAGAGTGTCTTCGGATTCACTGGTTCAGGATGACTAGGGTTCATTTGCTGCACCTGATTTTTGGAAGTGGGAATATATTAGCCACCTTGTGTCTAGGATGAGAAGACTTTCTTATAGTTAGATAAAACAATAAATATAAGTCAAGGGTGTTTTACGATCCCAAGTAAAATGAACAACCGATTCTAGAATAACATGCATAAATGCAGGCTTCCGTTGAAAAGTGACACTACAGAGTTCCATGTCTTGAGAATATGAACAATGATGCCAGTGAATCTGGGAAGAAAATGCAAAGATGCTGCGTTCTCTCAACAAGCAATATGGCCAAGTGCCATCTTTTGACAAAATGAAGAATAATAACACTAGTATGTTTCTGATCCGCTAGACCTGGGTAACTGAGGTTCTTGAGCTGACCCCGACTTTTCAGAGTGACAGAATATCAACTGCCAATAATTAATTATCAGACTAGATGCCTAATATCACATTAGCAATGAATAATTAGATTTTAATACTTGAGCTCAAGTAACCCTAAGCTTAAGAGTCTGAAACATCAATTTTGCATAGATGCCGATTCCAGTCACCACGTAGCATTAACCAATGCAAAATTTTGACAAAATATAATGTTGATTCGGCTTCACTAGTTCAGAGTGCAAAGGGGATCATGAACAGTAGCCAACTTTTGGAACTGATAGTAGATGAAACTGCCTTGAACTGAGTATTATAATACACATCTATTAACAACAACAACAAGTCTTATGGACTTAAACAGGACTGGCCAGGACAGTTCGATTTTAAGTCTCCCTTTAGCTACGGTTCTTTTCCTATACTTTTATCTACACTAAATATTCTGGTGCATTAGTTACAAAGCTTTCATTATTCCTTCACATCAGCCAAGCCACAACACTCCTCATCTTTGTTTCTCTTTGCTTTATGCTTTCTGAGTGCCCGGCCCAAAGAGGACAATTCTCTTTGCCGTCCTTGGTGTCACATTCATAAACAAAACAATTAACTATGTGTTTAGGAATTATTATCAGATCCCAACAACTGTTGTTTTCGATAATGATAAATATTACACAATAAATTTTGCACTACTTAAGATATGAGGGAAAGCTGAGTAGAAGATGATGTATTTAACAGTAATAAGGTTAGGAGATTAGTTAAGTTTCGTGACCCTTTATGAAAGCTAGACAAACTGAAGACAAAGATTCGAATATTCCAAATGCAGAGTATGTACCCTAACCTAACGAACAATGATTTCCTAGACAACAATGCATTTTTTTCGTTTTTCTAATTCTTTCATATTAATTGTATTTCTTTTCAGACAATGACCATAGCCCGAATTGATGAAGGAAATCAATACGTTAAATTCGGCGACGGGAGAGCACCCCTTATGCGTACCATCTATAAACTGTACGCGTACAATTACCTCATTCCATTTATAATTACATTAGTGGCATACTCGCTCATGGTTACTACAGTGAGTAATGTGCGGACGTGTGTTTAATTATTGTGATCCTGATTTCCATTTCCGTTCTTTTTGAATTCTTTCTATAACTTCATGTACGTATAAGAGGGAAGTATACCTTACTCAAGCAAGGGTAATTTAGTATCCGACTGTTATTCACATAAATAATTAATAAATGATAACGTAATGACATGTTAAATTTTGAAGCTATGAACATTATTATAAAGAAAATTATGTTCTATAGCACATTGCAATCTCATTTCTATTTGCTTTGATATTAATGCTTATTGTGGTGATTGTAACATTCTCTTCCATTTGGCAGATCCTTTACCAGAAATATAAAGCCAAGACCCTGAAGCGGCAAGACCACATCAC
>JAXCGZ010013659.1:45000-47500 GCA_037179515.1 Halocaridina rubra
AGATATGAAGGTTCTGAGATGGTTTAGCCATGTAGAGAGAATGGATGATGAAAGACTGCTGAAAAAAGGTGATGAATGCGAGAGTTGATGGGAAAAATGCTAGAGGGAGGCCTAGGTTTGGGTGGATGGATGGAGTAAGGAGAACCCTGAATGATAGGAGGATGGATGTGAGGGAAGCAAGTGAGCATGCTAGGAATAGGAATGAGTGGAGAGCGATTGTGACGCAGCTCTAATGGACATCTGCTGTTACCACGCGGCTGCATCTTACAGAGGTAGCCCTGTGGTAGGGGCAGAAGGGGAGTTGGCATTTATGAAGCGACACAGGTTGTGGAAGAGCCGGGAGAATGGGCTGTGGCACTCCAGCAGTGCCATCCGAACGGTCGCTAGCTCCCTCGTCATTTCCCATAGAGCAAAGTAATCCCCTTATTGTTTCTTTTTTGATGTCAGCTACCCACCAATTGGGGGAGACAGCCAAGTAAATATGAAAATGTATACATCTATTTTCACATACATATATAATGTTTGAAACTGCACTAACATGCAAAACTGCACAAAGAAAACATTTCCTACACTTTTCAGACACAATTATTAATACAAAGCATTTCTTTATGCGACCAAATATCACAGGATTAATATCTATAGAACTGAATATCTTTCATTGGTAAACATCGAAGAAACACATTTATGAAACATGACAATACACAAAGCTATTTTTTTTTATCTTATTGCAAATAACAATGAAGATGATTTCCCTCGAGAATTCGTTCCTGAATATAATGCTCATTTCTATATAATTCCCTTCGTCAGTCCATTCGTATTAACACGATTCCCATATTCTTTTTATTTATCGAATTTTTCGTTCATTCCATCTCCTCATTTTATGCTTCTCTCTCATTTTTTCTTAAGAAAGGAACAACTGTTTATGTTGAAAAATGTGCTGTGTTTTGAGTGCGAACACGTGGAGGCACGATGCCTGTTTTTTTTTTTTATTGCAAGTTTCCGTGCATTTTATTTCACCTTGCCATTATTCCATCTCGTATTTCATAGGAATGGAAAATTATATATGTCGGAAAAAAGAACCTTTGTCATGGTTAAGAATACACAGAGGTATTATGCTTGCCTTCTTTTTATCGAGTATTCCTTGCATTTTCATTCACCACGTTATTGTTTTCTTCAGATTTTCTGAAGGAATGCTGCAGCTGTATATGTGGCAAGAGGGTTTTTTTGTTGTTGTGAGTGGATGGGTGCATGATTTCTGAACTAAATTTATTGAATTTCTTATATATTTCATATCGGCTTTTCATCATCCCTTATCCGTAAAAACAGACCTATTATACATGTTGGAAAAATAGTTTTGTTTTGACTGTGAAGTCGTGAGAGTATGATGTCTGTGTACTTTTCAATGAGCTTGACGGGCATTCCATGCCATTTTTCTTGCCAGTTTTTTCGTAAAAATTTAAAAAAACAAATGTTGGAAAAAGGAAAGCTTGCTTGTGACTGTGAAAACACGGAGGCATGGTTACTCTCTTCTTCTTATTGAATTTTACTTGCATTTGCGATTATCGCTCAACAAAGATCGTTCATGGTTTAACAATGATCGTCACACGATTGTTTAGAGCAATAATTCTTTGTTTCTGAATGGGGCTGTTTTGCTTCGAGCGACTGCCCCATCAGTCGCTCGCAGCAAAGCAGCCCCTTCAAAAACAAAGAATTAGTATTCTAGACAATCGTTTGACGATCATCGTTGTACCATGAACGATTATCGTTGAGTGATAATCGCAACGAGCGAAACGTACCTTTTGATATTGTTATTTTCTCCCAACTTTAGCAGGATGGAGGAACTGCATATTATTTGGAGAAGGAACTTTGTAGGCATAATTTCCGTCTTCTTTTTAATCGAATTTTCCCTCCAATCCATGTTAGTGTTCATACCAGTATATCATAGGAATAAAAAAAATACAATTGATGGAAAAGAAAGTCTTGTCTTTATTGTGAAAACATGGAAGTAAGATCCCTATTTTTTTTTTATCTAATCTTCCGTTGATTTCATCCCATTTTCACTCCCTTTTCAATTTCAATTTCAAATTCAAACTCAAATTAAAAAATATATATATTTTCATTCATACAATGGATATTCTATTACAAAACTAAGGATACACTTATAAGTCGAAGAGAACCTTGGTACTAACTGTAACTAAATGGAGGCATGAGTCCTTTTATAATTGTTGAATTTTCAGTGTATTTCATATCAAATTTCTTTCCCCTTTTTCGTAGGAATGAATCACCTGCAGAAGCTGAATAACAAATGATTATTTAGATTGTACAAACATGTAGGAATAATTCCTGTCTTCTTTTGATAAGAATTTTCAGTTCATTTCATCTTATTGCTCTGTCTCTTTTGTGGGATTAGAACAACTGCATATATTTGGGGAGGGTGCTTGATTTTGATTATGAAAATGTGAGGGCCTTATTCCTGTCTTCTTCTTTTTTCGAAGTTTCC
>JAXCGZ010013659.1:57500-65000 GCA_037179515.1 Halocaridina rubra
TTTTCTTCTATCTTTTTTCCTGGAACAGGGACAAGAATGCCGAATCTTTATCACTGTGTAACATTAAAGTCGAGTAAATGGGATTGAGCAATAGGGCAATCCCCTATATTATATATTATTCCCTAGTAAAGTAAAAGCTTGTGAGTTGTTTCCGGTGGGAGAGGTCCATCCAGATTATTAGCTGCAAACCTGTTAAGGCCTGACTTAGCTAAGTCGCTAACTAGGTGGACTACGGCTTTTGTAAATAGAACTAGATTGAAATGCTTTCTAGAAACATATGTAGTACATTATTATATAAAAAAATATATAAGCTTTCATGAACATATTTTTCACTTTGCTGCATAAGGCTTGAGTCTGAATAACAATGTTTTCTCCATCTCTACAACATGAATATCTTATAAATTGCCTTTCTGATTCTCCCAAGCTAATATGAGTGGTTACTATACTCTGATACAGGTTCAGATAATGGTAAGTGATCTTCCGGCTATATACTACAATAATTCTAACAATTCACCAGGTTAAAAGATCTAAGTAGATTTATCCATAATTAAATTTATTCATGGACTTAACCTCATCTATATAAAAGAGCCCAGTTGCTCTAGCTCCCCACCCAACCACTACAGGCACCACCGCATCAAATATTATTGGCCTACGGGACAGTAACCGAACTCGTTCATACTAGCTCTGGTGTGAATATTCACACTTAGTATCAAACTAGGCTGAAATATAAGAGCTACATCAATTCCACGTCGGTTATTAAAATTTTGATGCAATGGAGCTTATAGTAGGCTTTTGGAGTCATTATCACGTCCATTGATGTTAGTGGTGATTAAGCTCATATATCTAGTGTGATACTAAGTGTGAATATCTAAGCCAGAGCTCATATATATATATATATATATATATATATATATATATATATATATATATATATATATATATATATATATATATATATATATATATATATATATATATATATATATTTGTATATATATATATATATATATATATATATATATATATATATATATATATATATATATATATATATATATATATATATATATATGTATATATATATATAAGTGTGTGTGTGTTGCGCTACCAACTACACACCACAAAAGGTATAAAAGGGATCCAACCTTATAAGTTATATCTGCTATACTTAGGGATGAACGCATTCTATCTGAATGCCACTATGTTCATATTACAGATTCCCCAACCTCACTCGTGGCTTCATTTTAGCATTTAATTCAATTCCCAATCTCATTCGGGTCATACAATAACCAAGCAAGCACATTACATATGTGAAAACATGAATCATTTTTTACCCCGACCGGGACTCGAACCTAGGATTTATAATTACTAAGTCAAGGCGCTACCAGCTACACACCACAGAATGTATAAAAGGAATCCAACCTTATAGCTTATATCTGCTATACTTAGGGATGAACGCATTCTATCTGAATGCCAGTTGGTAGCGCCTTGACTTAGTAATTATAAGTCCTAGGTTCGAGTCCCGGTCGGGGTATAAAATGATTCATGTTTTCATATATGTAATGTGCTTGCTTGGTTATTGTATGACCCGAATGAGATTGGGAATTGAATTAAATGTTAAAATGAAGCCACGAGTGAGGTTGGGGAATCTGTAATATGAACATAGTGGCATTCAGATAGAATGCGTTCATCCTTAAGTATAGCAGATATAAGCTATAAGGTTGAACTCTTTTTATACCTTCTGTGGTGTGTGGTTGGTAGTGCCTTGACTTAGTAATTATAAGTCCTAGGTTCGAATCCCGGTCGGGGTAAAGAATGATTCATGTTTTCACATATGTAATGTGCTTGCTTGGTTATTGTATGACCCGAATGAGATTGGGAATTGAATTAAATGCTAAAATGAAGCCGCGAGTGAGGTTGGGGAATCTGTAATATGAACATAGTGGCATTCAGATAAAATGCGTTTATCCCTAAGTATAGCAGATATAAGCTATAAGGTTGGATTCCTTTTATACCTTCTGTGGTGTGTAGTTGGTAGCGCCTTGACTTAGTAATTATAAGTCCTAGGTTCGAGTCCCGGTCGGGGTTAGAAAAGATTCATGTTTTCACATATGTAATGTGCTTGCTTGGATATATATATATATATATATATATATATATATATATATATATATATATATATATATATATATATATATATATGTATATATATATATATATATATATATATATATATATATATATATATATATATATATATATATATATATATATATATATATATATATATATATATATATATATATATATATATATATATATATATATATATATATATATATATATATATATATATATATATATATATATATGTATATATATATATATATATATATATATATATATATATATATATATATATATATATATATATATATATATATATATATATATATATATATATATATATATATATATATATATATATATATATATATATATATTTTATATATATATATATATATATATATATATATATATATATATATGTGTGTGTGTGTGTGTGTGTGTGTGTGTGTGTGTGAGTGTGTCTAGTAGGTTGGCCATGGTTCAAGCCGTCCGTTGATATACTAAGACTTAAGGTACTACGGATTCAACTAGGACTGGTGCAGACAACTCCATGTTGAGTCTTCCTCCTGGCACGGTTCTTTCCTTATGTCTACATCTACACCAAATTATCTGGGGTAATCATTATTCACCTCTTACAATCTCATTGAATTTGACAAGTCACAACACTCCACATATGTTTCTCTCTTTCCTCACTTAGGAACATCCCTCCCTAATCTCCTCATTCTCTCAGAAACCCAGCTGTCTAACCATGCTTCCACTGATCCATTTCAAATCTGTCACTATAACATGTTTGCTCGTTTCCGTTCCAAAGGTGGAGTCTGTGCCAACTGCAGCACTAACACTCCTTTTGAAAGGCTTATGGACCTTGAATCTCCTGACTTTGATGATCTCTTGCTGACAATCTATCTCTTCACTAACACCATATTCCTTTACTTCTGCTACTGCTCTCCAAACTCCATTGATTTTGTGTCTTGCTTTGAATATCTGTCCTCTTGTCATGAGTCCTTGCTATCTTCTCACCCACATGCCGAAGTTCTCTATATTGAGGACTTCAATGTACACCACAGTGAGTGGCTTAATTCTTCTCATACTGATGTGGGAGGAAGTGTGGTCTTTGCTTTCTCTATTACTCAAGAGCTAGAGCAGTTTATCAAACATCCTGCTCGTGTTTTTGATAGACACGAACATGCAACCATCAGTCACGACATATATTTTGCTTCTAACCCTTCAAGCTTCTCATATTATGTGCTTTCCCCTCTCAGTAATTCTGACCACTCTGTAATCTCACTCTCGTCCATTTTCGTTCCCCCTCCATAAATTCCTCCTTTGGTACTTTGAGTGTACCCAACCTGACGATTTGCATACCTTCCTCTTCTACTTCCCATGATGACTAATGCTTTCGGTCCCTAAACCCTGAGCAGTAACCCTAAAAGTTGCTTAGATCATAATCTCGGGAATGGAGGCGTTCATCTCCTCCTCTATAAAAAATTTTCCTCCCCTTTAATCTTTAGTTTGACCGTGCCTAACCCATGGTTTTTCAAGCCAGTTTTCGGGCACACCAGTTGTACCAAGCCTCTCCTTCTGATTTAGCTCACTCCGCTTTTATTTTTTATTTCAGCTTGGAATCGCTGTGCTGCTCAGATTCAAATATCCAAAGCCTCTTTTATAAGAAGGAGTGTTGATGAACCTAGCTCCTCTCCCATTGATCAATGTTTCTGGCCCTCAGCCAAAGACCTCTCCAAAAACTTCTGTATCTCAAGCTTTCCCCCTCTCATTCGTTCCCATGCTTCTATAGCTTGTCATTCCACTGACAAAGCGACTCTCTTTGGCTCTCATTTTTCTGCCAACTCTTCCTTAAACGATTCAAGCTCAAGTGTCACTCATTCTTTACCCCTCCCTAACCCTATGCCCTCCCTTATCCTTTCGTCACACAAAGTTCATAAGGGTATTCACTCGCTAAAGAGGAACAAAGATCTAGTCCAGATGGTATATCTGCAAGAGTCTTTAAGGAGTTTGCCGATGAACTTGCTCCCGTGCTTTGTCGTCTTTTTCGCGTCATTCTTTCAAGCAGTATCTATGCATCATCTTGGAAGCAAGCTCTAGTGCAACCTGTTCTTAAGAAGGGTGACCGCTCTATTCTTTCAGACTACCGACCTATTGCCTTAACCTCATCTGTCGCTAAAGTTTTCGAAACTTTTTTTTCAATTCTCATTTTTTGAAACATCATGAATCTAACTCATTTATCTCCGATCACCAGTACGGCTTCCGCAAGGCAATTTCAACTGGAGACCTCCTGTCCTATCCTACTCATGTATGGTCATCTTCTCTGAGGAACTATGTAGAATCCATCGTCTTTGCTTTGATATCTGTAAGGCTTTTGACAGACTCTGGCACAAGGCTCTGTTGACCAAACTCCCTGCTTATGGCTTTACCACTTCTCTCTGTTCTCTGATTTCAAGTTTTCTTTCTGATCGTTCATATCTGATCGTTTCAACATCTAGCCCTTTTACTGTTACCAGTGGTGTTCCACAGGGCTCTGTTATTTCACCTATTCTGTTCCTTCTCTTCATCAGCGATCTTCTACAGTCACCATCCTCCTCTCCTCTTCACGCCTCTGTTGATGATTCAACTATTCATTTTTACTCTGAGCTTTCTTCATGACCCTCATCTTCTACTCGTAACCAGTCTAGTATCACCCAAAATTTAGTTAAATGTAATGCCTCCATGACACAGCTTCTGGCTATCTTTTCATCTCCTTCTCCTCCTGATAGCCCTTTTGCCTTCGAAACTAACGAAATTTATTCTCTTAATTCTATTAATATATTAGGAAACCAGATAGCCTCTAACTTGTCTTGAAGAAATCACATAATCCAGATTTCTAAATCTTCTTTCAAAAAATTGGGGGTTCATTTTCGTTTTCGTCATTGCTCCTCCTCTTTACTGTTACTTTAAATCTATAAAGGCCTTATTCGTCTCTACTGAGAATACTGCTCGCACATCTGGAGTGCTTCTTCATATATTTATCTCCTTCATAGGATTGACTCTAAGGCAATTAGACTTAATAATGACCCTTCTGTTACTTTTAATCTGGATTCTCTTTCTTTTTGGTGTAAGGTATTATCCCTATCTCTTTTCTATCGCTACTACTTCCATCACTGTTCGGATGAGTCCGCGAGTTGCATCCCTCCTCCACTGCTGAGGCAGCGTAGCTCTTGTCAAGCGGCCTCGACTCACAGATACTGTGTGGAGATTTGTAGCTCGCCGATTGGTCGTTGCAGTGACTGCTTCTTCCCATCTACCTCCAGACCCTGGAACTCTCTTCCCCCTTCTGTCTTTCCTAACTTCTATAACCTATCTTCCTTCATAAAACGGATCTATCGTCATCTCAGAACCTACTCCTGCCATATCTTTAGTTCCTTAGGAATTCGAATATTCTTTCAGACTCTCCTATTCAAAGTGTGTATCATTTTTGCCTGTTTCGGTGTCACATATAAAAAAAATGCTTACGTGGGTGTTTGTATTAGTGTTTATGAAGCTGTATATCTATGCACTTTTAAAGTGTTCGTACTTGTGTGCGTTCATTAGTGTGCATGTGTGTTTGTTTACGTATGTGCGCGAGTATGAGAGTGCATAGTCTTGAGTGAGTGCATATGTATTTCCTATTATTACAGATCTATATACTTGTAAAGTGGGCGTGTTGGTAAGTATGTCTAAGTACTTGTGTATTAGTACGTGTACAGGCTTGTGTGTAATATGCATGTGGGTATGAAAATATATCTCTGTATACTTGTAGTGTGTGAGAGTGTTTCTGTGAACGTTTTTTTTTGTATGTGTACTTGTGTGTATGTGATTGCTAGCATATGCGTGAATAAGATTGTTGAAGTGCATGGAAATATATTACTGTAAATTTGTGCCATGTGTATGTTCTTGCGTGCTGAAACTTATCATGGTGCAGAACAAACGATTAGTTTATCACACCCCTGGTCAGGATAATTTCTCTAGAAACGTATCATATTAGGATTGGTTAGGGGTTGTTAGGTTAGTATGATTAGTTCATCCCAAATTAAAAACCAATTCACACCTCAAATTATTGTTTTAATTGCTTTTGGTATTTTTTTCAGTGTATTGCAACACTAAGCATTAAAAAAATGAAGTTTTAGCCTCCTTGGTATCAAAACAGACTTAAATTTAAGCACGAGGGACCATGCATTATTAAATAAGGGAAAGAGGGGTCTTACAGTATGATCCAATATTAGGGACAATATTTCAAGAGTTTGGCCACCGTCTGGTCAAGCTTCTATGGGATAAATTTGCGTGTGTAACCGAATCAATAGAATGGATAGGCCTTATGGGTGAACGCTAACACCTGTGGTCAATATTGATAACCCAGTAATTTCTCCTTCAGAGTGTCTATTATCTAGCAGATGTTATGCTTTTCATTTTTCCCTAATGCTTCTTTTATGTCCAACAGGATTTGTGTTCTTTTTGTAGAAGAGCAGACAACCATCTGCCTTAAAACTGCATAATAAACCTTCACTAGAATGAAACGCTCTTTAGTAACAGTGACCTTGATGAGGTGAGCTATAATTAAACAGTGTAGCTCAATTCCAGTGTGGTGTTATTCACAGTTTTCGCTTAACTTCACTCTTAACTCTAAAAAACTTCTGTAGACGAAATGCACCAAAATTATAAGAGTTTATTACTCACAGATTATAAGATCCTTTTTCATAGTCCCCAGGATAGAAATATGTGATTAAGCTGGATCCCCTTCATAATGCCCCTGTGCTAGGATCGAACCCACAACATCGAGCTCTTAACTTTCCGACTTAAATGCTCTACCACTTAGAAACTGCTTCCTCTCTGACTTACAGATTAGTAGAACTGTTAGAAATACTTTTTTTTCCTGTAATACTTATTTCTAAAACTACTATCGTTATATCTAGTAATTTCACTTACGCTGTATGGGAATTTATATGTAGCATGGTGGAAAGGAATTTAATTGATTAGTCCACAAAGTAAGCCTTCTTGCGTGAATATCAGGCTAAATAAACACATATGAACGTAATTCTATTTGAAAGAGGAGAGAGATGCTTGGATAACACTAAAGATTATTTGCAGTTTTGTGTGGTTTACAATACCACAGGTGATAAAAGATGACACAACGTATAACTGCTGAGCTGTTTTTTTTTTTTGTTTACTCTAAGATAAAATAACTACAAAATGACATTCATATATTATGGTACTGGCAAATTTCTAACATAAAAACAGAGAAACTAAAAAGACCCGGTGACAGTGAACAAGTTTATTAACAATGAGACACTTAATATGGCTTTTATTCACCATGTCTTAATTTGCATTACCTGAAGGAGC